>CAJQZM010027806.1:0-10270 GCA_907164665.1 Colias nastes | reverse complement strand
AACCCAGAAAAGATTAATTGTAATTGCATGTTTTGGCAACTATAGCCGAAGTTCTAATTCACAGAGCGCTACCGTCACACTTGCCTATTAAACTTAAGTGGGCTTGATTAGTAATATATTCGTGTTTCGTACTGTAATAAACTCGCTATATTTGCGTTGAGATCTAAAAATAGTTGTATAATAATTATTCTATTGTTTAGTCGTTATCCGAAAAGTTTCAGCCTGCGATTTTCAATATTAAAAAGTAAAAAAATCAAGAAGTTTTTTTTCTCGCACATAATATTGTACTCGTATTTGCCACTAATAGGTACAATCGATAAATACTCAGAAGAAACGTACGTCAGTACATAAAGTTCGATGACATGACTTGATCTCTAGAGTAAAGCAATCGCTTTTAAATGCGTGTGCGCAGGATTGATTGAAGCCTTATAAAAAGGGACATTGGTTTTATTTCTTCATATATAGTATACTATAGTATATAGTATATAGTACTTCTAATTTGCGTTCAGAAATGACGTGGTGTGAGTACCTACATTTATTTTACAAAGTTTTTTATATAAGTACTACTTATAGGTAATTGTAATAAAAGCTGATGATCACATAACCGCAAATAAATGGCAAGGAATGCGGCTCAATCACAATCCAGCAATCAATGCACATCTTGCAAATAGAAACATATTTTTAGTACAACCCACTCGTCGAGTTTTCAAGTGAGTTATCAACAGAATGCAATATAGTCTTTATTTCTAATGGAATAAGAGCTGAAGTCCTTTCAAACATATTGAATTGAGATTTAATTACCAGCTGGTTGGTTAGTAATAGTACTATTATCCTGTGGCGTAAAATGCAATCTGTTATTAGGTTGTTTTATCTTTAGAAACTGGTTCGCTTTTGTGCTAATCTTCCGTATGGTGTTTTTATGGACTACAGCAGGGCTGTTACTTCTGAGAGTTTAAAAATAAATTAAAACAATACGATTTACTATAATTTCGTTTTATTACTGTCCAGTGTCCACTACTCTCATATATTTTAGAAAAGTTTAAACGTACTTAGTCGTAAATAAAGTTCTCTTCATTACTTATCAATTATCATCTTCAAAAAGGTTTTTTCCATTCAACTGGCTATCAATCGACGCATATGTTTTATTTGCAAAAGTAATAGAGACATTTAGTTCTGACGATTAGCAATTGTTACAATTACTTTAATAAGCGGACGTAACTCGCTCCTAGTGGAATATATTATGTTCATGGGTACATTATATTATTCACATAATATGTACATAGTGTGTATGTTAGTAATCTCTTAAAATATGTTAGTCTTCTAAGGCTGTTCTAAGAATTTGTATGACTGACATGTCCTTGTTCCGTTTATGGTATACTTCACGTAATATAACTAATAGTAATATTGTAAAGTATTATAAATGTTCATCAATGAATCGATGATTCTTTGAAGAAAAAGAAACAAACCACCCTTCCTATATTTTGATTCAAGTGTAAATTAGTTGTGTGAAATTAGGGTTTGTACCATAGAGATCTAGAGAGATGCCAATCGCTTGCGCTGAGTACGAAACCTGGTGTCTCATAACAAATTTACGCACACAACAGTAAACAAAATAAAAACAATACTTCGCGTTGTGTGCGTGTCATCACACAAAAATTTGAGAGCGACTATTCGTTCGCACACTAGATTGTAAGTGACGTACGTATACAGCACCACACAGCCGCAAGATATGCGTTTACGATAGGGATTGCTTGTCGATAAAATGAGAAACGTTAAAATTAAAACAATTTATAGGCAATACAGTAACTAGGTAGAAAATAGAAATGGACACCTTGATGGTAGCATTCATGGTGATGAAGTACATAAAGCATTGCCTATTGACTTATTGTAAAGTAATATAAGTATGAAATAAGTGACTTCTTTTTTTAATCCATGTATAATAATTACTATAAAATTATTGCTCGAGTACCTATCAAATAATAATAATACAATCAGATATTAAGCTAATAGTAATACATTATGATATAAAAATAAGGTAGTAAAATAATACATAATACGATAAAAAATCCGAATCTTATCGACATGGACACACTCGACGCGCATCCTCAACTAACGACCGCGAGCAGCGGCCGTACTACACGATCGAATGCTTTAGTATGTTCATTATACACTGCGGTATTCGAACTCCGCGTTTGAATAGAGTCACGTACAGAAGAAGCATTGTAAACTATTTACATCATACATTACACATTTAGATCAGAAACCAAGAAATCACTCTACGTAATATTGTTTTTGAAATTTTAGTAAGAAAATCGTATAATTTTCAGTACTTACCGATGGTATGTGATTCCATTTGACTTAAAGTTGCTGGTTCCACTTCGGTTTTTACAAACTTTAACGGAACAACACGGCATTGTCAAATAATACCCGGCCGACGGTCGAACGTAAACTGAATGCAACAAACAGCATGTGTTCCATTTTTGTACATATTGCTGCGACACCGGCCCCGCCCCCTAACCATATCTCCCTTTAGTTTCTGTGATCTGTGGTTTGTACATTGTAGGTAAGGTTCTAGAATTCGGACCAATTTTTTTAGTCAATCCACTTGCAATATAATATAATTAACCTATTTATTGTTATGTTTTATACTCTTCATTCATTAACTAGTTCGGTAATACATATATGTTTTCAGACTAAAACTTGAGGTTGTCACGTTCGTAATTCTGCGGAATTTGTGATACATATCGTTATTATTTAAATATTTTCACGTACCTAGGTACATATTATATTATGAATTTATCCATAAAAAAGTGTATTTCATAACAATTATCATATAGAAACTTCGCGTTATGTACTAATAAGTATTTTTAAATATTTGCATAGGTAGTTAGATAGAAAAATTGCAATCGATGATGTTTTATCTGCGTAAATAAAGGTGTCTTATTTCTTGAACTTATCATGTTTTTGGTGTCAATGAACGGACTTTATAATAGTTATCAATATTTGCTCTGTACTAATTAATTATATCGATTAATTTTAATAAAAAGTCAAAGCTAAATAAACAGTACCTATTATCTAAGATTATACGGTTCAATATCTCTTGAGTATGCAACATTTTATAGCCATATTAGAGCGTTCAGCCTAGTAACAGCTTTTAACTTTTAAGTTTTAATAAGAACATATTTATAGGAGCGAAGCAAAGCGGGTAAAACCGCGGTGCACAGCTAGTAAACTACTATGACAAATAGGCATAACATAAACGGCTTGGAATGAATCAAAATAAATATTATTATTTATATACATGCATACGGTGCAAATTCCTTGTGGTCCATTGAAAAGTTACATTTGGGGTTGCATTTTTTAGAGGACGCAATTTTATTTTTTTGATGTGTAGGGGTGGTCAGTGTGAAGCTATCACCAAGTTTGTGGGGTCGCCACCCTTGTCCCACGGCCGCCATCTTGAAAATAGCGGTTGATATGGTTTTTACGATATATCTCTTAAACTATTTATTTGATAAAAAAAATTTGTTTACATTATTTGTTGCAAATTAAATACTCTACAACTTTGATCCTGCAACTTTTTGTCGTAGAACTATAAATAAAAAAGTTATAAGCGAAAATGTTCAGAAATTAGAGATATTTATATTTCTCAATAAAACTTTTTTTTATAATTTTACGTAGAAATGATATTTGACCATTTTTGTAGATTGTTTTTCGAGGAACAACTTTTATATACAACATTTTTTCATTAATTAAATAGCTAAGGTTTTACAGCGCTCCGAAGTGAGTACTAATTTTCAGTACTCTGTACTATACAGTATACTTATATTATGTGTGTACTAATAATAATTTGTCATCAGTAATGGTTTTTTTTGTTATTATAATATTTTTAATAATTAATTTTGCAATATCACTAATAATTAATTATTGAATCTTTTCCCCACCACCCAGGAGGTAGAGTCTGGAAGCGCGACTTTTTTTTACGTCGAAAAGCAGGTCTGAAATGTTCTGCAGTGTGCTTCTATTGTTCTGGAGTATGAGAAAAGAGCCAATAGCCAATATATGTATAGTTAAGAGTACTGAAAAATAGTACTCACTTCAGAGCGCTGTAAAACCTTAGTTATTGACGTTATGAAAAAATGTTGTGCATAAAAGTTGTTCCTCGAAAAACAATCTACAAAAATGGTCTGATATCATTTCTTCGTAAAATGATAAAAAAAAGTTTTATTGAAAAATATAAATGGCTCTAATTTCTGAACATTTTCGCTTATAACTTTTTTATTTATAGTTCTACGACTAAAAGTTACTACACCAAAGTTGTAGAGAATTTAATTTGCAACAAATAATGTAAACAAATTTTTTTTATCAAATAAATAGTTTAAGAGATATATCGTAAACACCATTTCAACCGCTATTTTCAAGATGGCGGCCGTGGGACAAGGGTGGCGACCCCACAAACTTGGTTTTAGCTTCACACTGACCCCCCCTACACATCAAAAAAACAAAATTGCGTCCTCTAAAAAACGCGAGGTTAGGGCAAAAAAATGTAACATTTCAATGGATCATTGATTTGAATTCAATTGTTAATCGTAAACATAATTTTATGCATTGATGCACAAACACGACCTCGTCGCAATTTTATTTTGTCACTCACTTTCCCCTTACTTTCCCCTATAGGTAGGTACGAATTTTAAATAGATTTTTGATACCTATTATACTAGCTGTGCCTTTTGCTTTTGCCTTTCGATTTCATTCGCGGACGAACCCGCGGGCAAAAGCGAGATATTATTTCTATAGCTTATGTGTTATTCATATATATAAACTACATTACTGCCAAGTACCATCAAAATCCTTTAAGTGGTTTTCGCGTGAAAGAGTGACAAACATTCAACTATATTTCCAAACTTTCGCGATTATAATATTTGTATGATTACAATTTTTAAAAGGCATATTAGATCACAAACACTCATGATCTTCATAAATCCGTATTGAGTTAAAAAGTTATTTTCATTTGTATTAATACTACAAACTACAAACAGTATTATTATTGTTTAATGTTTACCTAATTTTGCTTTGGAAAGATGTAAGTGAGAACAGTTATTGCAAGACATGAAAATAGTTTTCGATGGACTTTGCTCTTGGTTTGTGTTATGTTGTTTTTCACTATACGGGTAAATTATAATTATAGATATACTAGCTTACCGCCCGCAGCTTCGCCCGCTTTGTCTAAAACCTAATAAATTATATAGTAAAACCTTCCTCTTGAATAACTCTATCTATTAAAAAAAACCACATCAAAATCCGTTGCGTAGTTTTAAAGATTTAAGCATACAAAGGGACATAGGGACATAGGGACAGAGAAAGCGACTTTGTTTTATACTATGTAGTGATTTAATAAACAATTTAATTATAACTATATTTGTAAACTAAAGAAATGTTTTGGTAAATTAGATTTCTCTCTCATTATAATTCGTTGGATTTAGGTAGTTAGTGTGCCGATTTACCGCTTTGTAACGGCAAATTATTCATGTTAGTCGGTCAGTGGGCATGTTGTCATCGTTTTAAATGATTTTTATCGGAAATTAATAAGATAAAAAATTTCATTTAAGATTCACAGTGGAAGGATGTTCTTAGATAGGGAGGCGAGGTAGCTAAATGGCGTAATTCAACGGCGTCGTCGAGACTTCTCAAAATCGAAAGATAAAATAATTTCGAAAAGAAAAGCTTCTATGGTAAAAACCATTTTAGCGGTGGGTTTGGCGTGTACGGATTTTCAAAAATGTAAAAAAAACAGTTACTTGGGCATTCTCGAGCGCGTCAGATATTCATACTACGTATGCCCCAAGTGCCTCTGATAACAACGGTATACTAATCTGCCGGTTTGCGTGGTGGGGCTAGGCATATAAATTCGTCAAAAATGCACAAAAAAAATTTACTCGAGCGCGTCAGATTTTCGGAAGGGGTGTTAAGTAGGCCCCAACTCCCAAGGAAGCTCCCCTTAAAAAAACTGACGATTTCGGCGTGACGATAAGTTACGATGAATTTTTGAAAATGCAAAAAAAAAGTCCTTTTGAAATACTCGAGCGCGTCAGATTTTCATAGGGGAGGTTTATCTCGGTATCCTGAAAGCATATTTTCTTAATAAAAATAAATAAAAATAAAAATAAAAAAGCCTTTTATTTCCACACAACAGTTTTACAATTTTACAATTTTTGTTAGTATAACATATTAATTTAAATTAGACAGTTTTACAATTTTACAATTTGTGTTAGTAGATGTGAAATTTATTATCAATTACTACATAAATATTAGTTGTTGTGTTGGATCCCAAATTGGGTGAAGGCCTCCTCCATCTTCCTCCACTGATGCCGGTCTTTACCGCAGGAAGCCCAGTCCTTCCCAGCTATATCGACAATGTCATCAGACCACCGTCTGATTGGTCTACCTACATTCCTCAATCCTTCTGGTCCTTTCCACAATGATGTTTCCGATGTCCAACGTCCGTCAGTATAACGACTTATGTGTCCAGCCCATTGCCACTTGAGTTTCAGTGCCTGTGTGAGAGCGTCAGTTAAATTTGTTTTTCCTCGGATTGATGTGTTTTTAATTTTATATATTTTCCTTAGGTTTAGCATGCTTCTCTCCATGCTGCTTTGTGTTGATCTGATCCTTTGTTTTACTTTGTTTGTGAACACCTATGTTTGGCAGCCATATAGTAGACAAGGCAACAAGCAGGTATCAAATACAATTTTCTTGAGTTTTAAAGAGTAGTTTCCTTTTAGAATTTCTTTAAGGGACCAAAATTTGCGCCATGCTATGCTTATTCTTCTGGATATTTCATCTTCATTATTTAGTTAATTGAATGATAACTGTTTGCCCAAGTAGATATACTTGTCAACATATTCAATAGTATTATTTCTTACACAAATAGGAATGTTGGAGCTGTTGGACATTATTTTAGTTTTCTTTGAGTTCATTTCTAATCCGACCTTGTGGCTTTCAAAGTTCAAACTGTTTATCATTTCTTCTAGTTCACTTGGATTTTCTGATATTAAAACTATGTCATCTGCAAATCTCAGGTGTGTAAGATAGTTATTGTTTATTTTTATTCCTTTGTTTTCCCAATTTATGTTCCTGAATATTATTTCTAAAACGGCAATAAATAGTTTTGGTGATAGCGGGTCACCCTGTCTAACCCCTCTTTCAATTTTAATTTGTTTTCCTCTTGATTCCAGTTTAACCTTGCTTGTACTATTATTGTAGATATTCATTAATATTTTGATATATTTTTGATCAATTTTTAGGTTACTTAAAGCGTTCCAAATTGATTTGTGGCTTATACTATCAAAGGCTTTGCTATAATCAATAAATGCCAAATATAAGGGTCTATTAAACTCTCTATATTTTTCCATGACACTTTCCAATGTCTGTATATGGTCCATAGTACTGAAGCCTGAGCGAAAGCCTGCTTGCTCAATTGGTTGTGCGTTATCAATTTTATTTGTTATTCGTTTGAGAACAATTGATGCGAAGGTTTTGTATATATTAGCTAGTAAACTGATGGGTCTATAGTTCCCGATGTCTAATGGATTTCCCTTTTTATACAATAGAATAATATCCGATGTGCACCATTGTATTGGAACAGTTTCTGTATCAAGTACAAGGTTGAACAGTTTAGTTAGATGAGGGATTAAGATCGGAGCGCCTAGTTTTAGGACCTCGTTTGATATCCCATCAGATCCCGGGCTTCTATCAGATTTTAGCTTTGTTATTTGCTCGTACACTTCTCTTTCGTCTATTTTTGGAGCTGTAGCATAGTTCTCATAGATGCTAGGATATTGTTCCGAGACGCTGCTGTGTCCTTCCTTATTTTTGTATAATTCTTCATAGAATGATGTTGCATGATCTAATACTTCTTGCCTTGTTCTTGTTACTTTAGATTTGTTTTCTAGCTTCTGAATCCATGTTTTGTTTTTATTTATTTCCTTGAATGCTCGCTTTGTGCTTCTAAATTTATTGAGATTGTAGGTTATTATTTTCTTTCTGTATGATCTGTAGTCATTTCTAATTGATTTGTGAGTGTCCTTGTATAGCTTGCTCAGTTGCCTCCTCATAGCTTTGTCCTTATTCTTTGTATTTATTAATTCTGTTCTCTTATTTATTAATGAAATAGTTGTGTCACTGAATATATTTTGTTTTTTCTTCTTAATGGTATTATTTGTTTTTAATGAACTGTATATTATAGCTTCCTCTAATATATTGTAATAAGTTTGTGCATTTGTAATTCCTTCTAGGCAATTGTTAATGTTAGTTTGTAGGCATTGAATGTAATTATTTATTTCTTCATCTGTTTGAGGGGTCTTAGGTACTGTTTTGAAGTGTTTCCGGTTTTTTTGTGAGATACTCAAAGTTACTGTCACTCGCAGGAGTCTATGGTCAGATGGGAATTTTATTTTGTTTATTATCTCAAAGTTTGTTATCAATCTTGGGGTATTTGTTAATATAAAGTCTATTTCATTTTTGGTGTTAAAATCAGGTGACCGCCATGTCCATTTTCTGTTGGGTTTTTTCCTGAAATATGTGTTGATTATAGACAATTTGTATTCATAAGCATATTCTATTAACCTTTCTCCTCTTTCATTTCTATTACCAATACCATACTTGCCCATAATAAGACTTTCTTTGTCCGTTGGTTTACCTATTTTGGCATTAAAGTCACCAAGCACCAACACTCTATCATCAGCGAGTGAGTGTGCCTTTTTAAGATCAGTATAGAATTTCTGCAAATCTGATTCGCTCGCTTTTTCTGTTGGTGCATATACCTGTATTATTGACATATCTAATTTTCCAAATTTCAATTGCAATAATGCAATTCTTTCAGAAATACCAGTGAAATTGATTATTTTATCTTTTAATGTTTTTCTTATTAAGAATCCCACACCAAACATACCTTTAGTTTGACCGATGTAGCAGAAAATGTAGTCATCATGTTCTTCTATGCTGCATCCGAGTCGTCTTACTTCTGCAAGTCCCAAAATGTCACAATTGATACTTTCAAGTGCATGGGTAAGTTCCAAAAATCTTTCTGGGGATGAAAGGGATCTCACATTGAAAGTGCCTACTTTTATATTTGCTTTGTGTTTAAGACTCTGTTGGTTATTGTGTTGATTATTGTGTTTGACTTGAGATGGAGGGTGGTGGTCTAATTCCCCACGATGACCAGTCGGATTGGGGAATGTAGGTTTTGTAGTTATTGTTTTTGACTTACTTTGATTGTTCATACGGTGGCTGATGGCATTGTCCTATTTGTTCATTGGAGTAGTCGCTGGGTGTGATGATAGTGAGTTGCTTCTCGTTCTCAACACGTCGAACGCGTTGATTCGATTTGATTTAATTATTTGCTGTTTGCTGGGTTGTTTGGGTAATGTAGGAGATGCAGATTCCTCCCTTTTCCGCTTTTCCATATTTGGATTCCCTTCTTTTACGATGAGTTTGTTGTTTTTTATATAGGCAAATTTCCCTTTTTTTCTTTCTTCTTTTAACTGGTTTAATAATTCTTTCCTCTTCGCTAGTACGTCTTTGGAATAGTCTTCCGATATGTATAAGTCTTTTAGATTTTTCTTCTTGGACATTATTTCGTTCTTTTTCCATGAGTTTACGAATGATAGTAATATTGGCCTTACTTTACTTTTGTTTTCGTCTTTCTTTCCAATTCTATGTATGTAATTGATGTCCCTTTGTTCTAGTTGCACATGCAGATCTTCTCTAATTTTTAACGTAATTTTTTCAAGTAAGTCTGACGATGATTTTTCAATTTCATGCAATCCATAGATTATAATATTATTTTTTCTCTTATAGTTTTTGATGATGGCAATGTCTTCTTTTAATTTATTGTTTTCTAATTTTAATTGGGCGATTTCTGATGTGATTGGTAGGAGTTTATTTTCCATTTGTGAAATGATGTTGTCAGTCTGTTTTTCCATTTCGATTTTCATTTGATCGAGAAAAATTTGCAAATTCTCCATGGCCTACCAATGTCGAGTCGAGATCGTGTGGATGAAGCTTAACTTGCTTGGTCCGGCTGGTTGTCTGTTGTTTGTGGTAGATGTTGACCTTCACTGACCTTGATGTGTTTTGTTTTTCGCTTGTTTATATTGTGATCTTCTTTGCACTTGTTTTTCACTAAATATGTAGACTTGCCGCCGAAACTAACTTTTGTGTCGAATCTAGTTGTTAATACTTTATATTACTTGAGAATTCGTTATTCAAA
>CAJQZM010027805.1:1056-14513 GCA_907164665.1 Colias nastes | reverse complement strand
CAGCGCCTGCGCCCGCTTGTGCATCTCGAGCACTTGCTGCCTCTTGTCGGCGGCGACAACACTTTGCGTTGTGTTTGTGTTGCTTGTGTTGCTTGTTGTGTTGCTTGTGGGGGCCGGTTTGTCGGTGGAGCCGTTCGTTTCTTTTAGCTGTCGAGGAATAATTTTATCATGATGATCAATAAAAATACGTGTGTCACTCGGGGACTGCCGCGGTAAAGCTATTGCATGCTATGCCTTCAAGCCACACCTCCGCCCGTCGGAGTGGGGAGCGTGAGGTTTTTCCGTTACGGAATTTCTGGATTCGGTCCCCGCGCTCGAGGCCCGCGATAGAAGCTATGCAATAGCTTAATTATGTACAGGTTTTAGAATCATCATCTAATGTTAGTGGCGATTCTAAATTTGCGATATACATATTTCGTTCTATCAACATTATTAACAGCAAAATATGTTTTCTGGTTGATATTATAAACTCGCATACAAAAACGACAATATTGTCATTTACCACAATATTCAACAACAAAATGACTTTTCTATCATCTCTTATCATCTCTTACCTTCTCTTTCTCCTTCTCCTTCGCTAACAGTTTATTCTCGCTCGCTTTGATATTATCTCTGTTTATGAACACTTTATTGTGCGACATCGGGTGTCTGTTGTCCGTCTGTTTGTTTATCTGTTGCCCGCCACCGGGCGCGGCGTTCTCTTGTTTATTCTGTGAATGGAAGAATATTTAGTATTTTTGAAGTGAAAACTTCTTTAGCGGCGTTGAGCACTTTTTCCGTAATGGGTATAAAATCTTAAACTCGCGTCAGGACACGTGACCTGATCGAAAAAGCGTAAGACGGATACCATTCCAAAATATCAAACATGCTCAACGTTAATAATCAAGTTTTCACTTCTGCCGGCACTCCCGGAGTGCAACCCGTCTTTTTTTTTCACTGCAATAAGATATTACTATAGGTAATTATAAAAAAGAATGGATGTTGTAATTTATCGCATAGCATAGACAGTAAAGTTTGTACACACAGAGAAAGGTTAACTTGAATTAGCTATTTTTTATTATTTTTTTTTACTATTTGATACTTTTTAACAGAATAACACACGTCTTCAAGCAATGTGTATTCACAAACAATTATTTTATCCGCTTGTCAAAACATAAAATAAAACGTATGATTTAAACTGTAAAAAATACTAACTCAAGTTGTCTCAAAATTTTTTAGCAATAAGTACAAAAATAATAAAAAAAACACAACATACCTCAGGATTGTGCCAAAATAATTTAATAAATCTATTATTTAGCACCGCCTCCGTACTCTTGTACGCTACATTCGCTTCCGTTGGATTCGAGAAAGTTATCAACGCAGCTTCCGGGTCACCTTCGAAACACACCTAAAAGACAAATATAAATAAATAAATAAATAAAAGAGCGTGTCTGAAGTAAACTTTCATGACGTGACGGTATTTCCATGACACGATCTCGAAATTTTACTTTAATCGCGCTTAAAGAAGTTTCACTTCAAAAAACACTTTATTGTTCAATATTTACATAGAATAACAATAAAGATAACTTATAACCTAAATAAATTTTGGCAGCCTTATCGCTTAGAAGCGATATCTTCCAGGCCAAACTTGGGATAGAGGAAAAATAAATTATTGAAAAGGTAGAAGGATATTTACTTATCAATACAAATATGTCATTTATTTATTACTTATATATTGACATTATTGTATTTAAAATGATTCTCTGATTAAGAAATTGGTATTCAAAGTTATCATATACGTAATTCATCATTAACATAAATAAGGAATAGCAAAGGACCAAGTATAGAACCTTGAGGAACCCAGTTTATAACAAACAAACACCAGTATTAGAAAACGCTATTTTTTGTGTTAGATGTTACTACGATGTGCACTTTATTGGTAAAAATATACGGAAATTAAATCACTAAACACAATTATGAACAATTTAATCTTCAAAAAGTATTGATAATTATTCAAAAGCACATTAAAAATCACATCATATTTTTTATCACCAAAATAATTATTTAACCAACCTTCCTGTATGAAATCACACTCAAAACTAAATTTTCAATGAAAATACTAAATATCATTAAGAAAATGACTAGTAAATGATATAATTAGGTAATTAACTAATTACTAATTAACATTAAGCTCATAACACATAATCAATATACATAAACACGTAACTGAATCATTACGAATTTCAGCATACAATTTTTGAAAGCTATTGAAATTTTATAAGCTTTTACAATGTTATTTTTTTCTCTTTATAATAAATAAAATAAAATAAATAAATAAAATTGTTTTATTTCAGGACATATTGTGTTCCCATATGCAAGTTACAATGTAATATAATTGTACAAAATTAAAATTAAAGACAATTAGAGCATCATTTATATTTTTCTTGGCTTCATAGTTTTATCCCTAACATAATATGATGCATGAACATTGCACCAGTACAGAAGTAAAGGATTGTCAATAGTTAGAGACAGCCACCAGAATAGTATTACTGGAGCGTCTCATTCTATCCCAAAAACTTATAATATGTTTATATATGTTATAGTGTGTTTAAAAATCTATTATATTCTGATTCAAAAGCGTTTCCAAACAACTTTTACACAAACACATACTCAAGTTTAAGTTTGAGTTTAAGCACAAACTCACCTGTATGTTGACAATCTTGCCGAACTTGCTAAAGTGATTGTTCAAGTGCGTTATGTCATTTAGCCCTTGGGGCACTTTCTTCACTTCTAGCGAGCAGTTGGGCATTTTTGGGGGCAGGGGCGGGCGGGGGGCACCTGTTTATGAAAAAAAAATAATTATAAATAATAAATAAATAAATATTATAGGACATTATTACACAAATCGACCTAGTCCCACAGTAAGCTCAAGGCTTGTGTTGTGGTTACTAGGCGACGATAAATATAATATTTAATAAATACATATATAGATAATAACACCCAGACCCAAGAACAAATAATTGAGTTCATCACACAAATATTTGCCCTGACCGGGGATCGAACCCGGGACCGTCGGCTCAGTAGGCAGTTACTTTACCACTGCGCCAACCGCGTCGTCAATTGTCTGTAAAGTCGGTTTACTGACGATAGTTGAACGTGACAACGTCCGATTGTGCTTCTTTGTCGCTCGTTCCGCGCTCTCGCTCGCACTTCAAGCCTTACATGGAACGCCTCAGAGCGAGGTAACGCCGCATGAGTCATGTTTTTTCGTGCGTGCAGCCGGCTCTATCGAATTATAAGACGTTGTCACGTCAAAAATGTTTATAAGTTTGAAAAAAAATGTGATATAAGAAAATAATACTTTACAAGTGAAACTGTTGCGCGTTGAGATTAAAATTTCAATGTCACGTCATAGCAATACCATCACGTCATGGAGTGAGGTGACGATTTTGGTATCTTTGAATGTTGACAAACAAGTTTCACTTCTGACACGTGCGCTCGGCACACACGCTCTATTTATACTAATGAGATTTTTTCGCCCCGGAAAGGCGAAAGCCGTGGGTTCGAATCCCGCAGAATGATCGATTTTTTTTCGATTATTAACAAAAATCATAATATAATATTTTCTACTAATTACAAATGATTTGTTGAGTCATAGCCGTATTGTGTAACTTACAAAAGTGTAATCATTTTAAAATTTCACATTATACAAAGACAAAAAATATGATAACATAATTCACATGGAACGTAAAATGAACTTACCTAATCTATTAAAATCGAAGTTTTTCTTCGGCGCCGAGTGTCTTTGCGGCGGCATCGCTCCGGGCGGCACTTCGTGTCTCACTCTGAAATTTAAGAAATGATACAGAAAAAGATAGTAAAAAAGATAAAATATTTAAAAAAGACAACTATTTATGACTAGCTTCGCCCGCGTAGTTGAAGAAAAACCCGCATTGTTCCCGTTCCCGCGGGATTTCCGGGATAAAACCTATCCTATATCCTTACTCAGGTCTCAAGCTATCTCTGTACCGAATTTGCAGTAAATCCATGCAGTATTTTTTGAGATTAGCCCGTACATACATACAGACAGAAATTCTAACTGTATTTTTGGTTTCGTTATGTATTGTAGATCACGGTCCAAGTATTATTTTAAAGAAATATTTAGTTTTGACTTTCCTACGATTTTATTATATGGTTAGATAAATAAATAATTAAGTATACCTCGGTATGGGCACAAGCTCTCGTTGCGCGTGGTGTTGGGGCGGGAATGCACCGAAACCACCGCCCACCCAAATATCTGGGGTCGCTGGGTTGTATTCTGTAGAAAAATAACATTATTAGTAATTTGCTAGTAGATATAGTTTAAAAAACACACTTTTATGAGATAAAATCATAAAATTTTTCATTTAAAACAAATAACAACTGACAATAAAACTTCTTTTGGCGATTGTTTAGTCCAAAAATTTTCAAAAAGTCAGTACAGGTTAAAAAAAAGGTATTATTTCAAGTTGGAATCCGGAATGGCGGAAAGGATGCGGGTTCGAGTCCCGCTTCGTGATCGAATTTTTTTCTATTTTTTAAAAATTTATATTTGGGGGCGTCCATAAATTACGTTACGTAAGGAGGTCTAGTCAAATCTCATCTAAAAATATATATAATAAAAAAACGCCACACGTAATTTATGGACGTCCCCTTTATAAAGCATTTGAATTATATAAAACAAAAATAATTACACTGTTGTTAGACGTAACTTTTGATTTAATATTTTTGTGGGTGAATAGTTGTCAATGTAGTTGTCATTATTTCATGTCTGAACATACTTAGCTGTCGAATAAAAAGCCGCTTTCCTTTGACTCGTGGTGCATTCGTACGAATCGTGCCTAGGGGCTCGGACGTTGTTTATACGTCGTTCGACCCAACTACCCTCACTTTGCTAATAGTCGTTGACTCGCTGCGTTTTGTTATCAACTACCTACATAAATTAGGTAGTTGTGTAGAATCGCAGTACATTCTTATTACATTCAAACTAATATTTAACCCGGCCTCGCGTGTAATTTCTTATACTGTATCTATATATATAAAACTTAAAGGTGACTGATATAGTGATCTATCAACGCACAGCCCAAACCACTGGACGTATCGGGCTGAAATTTGGCATGCAGGTAGATGTTAGGACGTAGGCATCCGCTAAGAAAGGATTTCCCGAAATTCTTGCGGGAACGGGGAAAAACGGGGATGCACGTACAAAGTCGTGGGCGGAAGCTAGTATACATATATTATATTATTATAGGACATTATTACACAAATCAACCTAGTCCCACAGAAAGCTCAATTAAGGCTTGTGTTGTGGGTACTAGGCGACGATAAATATAATATTTAATAAATACATATATAGATAACACCCAGACCCAAGAACAAATAATTGAGTTCATCACACAAATATTTGCCCTGACCGGGGATCGAACCCGGGACCGTCGGCTCAGTAGGCAGTTACTTACCACTGCGCCAACCGCGTCGTCAAAATATAAAATGAACAATAATCTCACCGGGCACAGGCGGAGGCAGAGCCAACACTCTCGTTAGGGCTGCGTCCTCCAACACAACCGGGTCCACGCCGTGGTCCCACTCGCACAGGTCCCCGCGCATGCAGTAGCCTTTCTAATATAAAGAGTATAAATAAATAATAAATAAATAATCTCACCGGGCACAGGCGGAGGCAGAGCCAACACTCTCGTGAGGGCTGCGTCCTCCAACACAACCGGGTCCACTCCGTGGTCCCACTCGCACAGGTCCCCGCGCATGCAGTAGCCTTTCACTGCGGAAACATATTACTTATTAATCCATACTAATATTACTAGCTTTCCGCCCGCGGCTTCGCCCGCGTTTTCAAAGAAAAACCCGCATAGTTCCCGTTCCAGAGGGATTTCCGGGATAAAATCTATCCTATCTCTCAAGTTGGATCGAACTGTTAAGTGGTTTAGGAGTCCATTGAGGACAAACATTGTGATACGAGATTTATATATATTAAGATAAATGCGAAAGTAACTGTCTGTCTGTCTGTTACTCAACCACGCCTTAACAACTGAACCAATTTGCATGAAATTCGGTATAGAGATATTTTGATACCCGAGAAAGGACATAGGCTACTTTTTACCCCGGGAAATGGGATAGGTTTTATCCCACGGGATCGGGAACTATGCGGGTTTTTCTTTGACTGCGCGGGCGAAGCTGCGGGTGGAATGCTAGTAAAACAATAATATAAAAAATGTGTGCGTGTACTAGTGTACACACGTAAGAAGTGAAACTTATTTATGACCTTATTTTTCAAAAAATAATTTACTATATGCAACTTTACAGAAATACATCGAATCACGCGTGGTAGGGATAAGAAAAAGATAGCGCGTAACGGAAAAATGTCACGCGTAACGAAAAAATGTTACACTCAATTTTTTTACAACTCCGATAAAGAAGTTTCACTTCAATAACAGTTGTATATAGAAAATAGAAGGATTGACATAACAAACAAACAATAAAATTTATTATCCTATATAACCTTCCTCTGAAATCACTCTATCTATTAAGAAAAACCGCATCAAAATCCATTGCGTAGTTTTAAAGATTTAAGCATACATAGGGACATAGGGACAGAGAAAGCGACTTTGTTTTATACTATGTAGTGAAGTCTCTCTACCCCCCCCCCCCCCTTAACCTGTTGGACCACTACTTACAGGACACCCTGTATAACACAATATAACGGGTGATTTTTTAAGAGGTATAGGATTTGATTTTCAAAAAATACACAAAAAAAATTGAAAAATTTGTTGTAATCTATAATGGAATCGATAGAACGATCAATATAATTTAATGTTTGAAGATGATTTCATGCAAATGCTGGCCGCGGCTCCGGTTTAGATGGCCCATTCGCAAGGCCCAATTTCGGCACACTCTCTACAACATGTCGGCCGATATATCACGAATAAATGCTTCAATATTGGCTCCTAGTGCGTCAATCGTTGCTGGTTTATCCCTGTAGGCATAAGAAATAGTCCAAAGGCGTTAGATCACACGATCTAGGCGGCCAATCGACGGGCCCAAAACGTGAGATAAACTTTTCGCCGAAGGCGGCTCTCAATTGGGCTATTGTTTCGCGTGCTGTGTGGCATATGGCACCGTATTTTTGAAACCACGTGTGAGGCATGTCCAATTTTTCCATTTTGGGCAAAAAAAAAATCGCCAATCGAAGAAGTGCATCGCGCACTTCTTAACCGACTTCACACTCTCTTAACCGAGCATGCATTTTGATAGTAAAATTCAATAATTTGCAAGCGTTGTTCGTTCGTAAGTTGATTCATGGTTAAATTATAGACCAAACTGAATAAGTTTGATAAAGATACAAGACACGATTCACGCGTGATCTATCAAAAACAGTATTGCCAAAAAGATACCAGCAAAAAAATCACCCTTTATTTGCTGACTATTTACTTTTTTACCATTTTAAAATTTATAACATCTATTTTTCACAAATATCCCCAAACTACCAAATTTCTTTTAACTTTATCAATTATTATAGGGTAAGACGACGATTTTGGTATCTTTGAATCATCCAAATACGTTTCACTTCTGACACGGGTGCTCGGTACACGCTCCTTTTTATATTTTCATTAATTTCATTCTATATTTTCATGTGTAATATAACATTTTACTGCATAAACACCTACATTTCACTTACATTCCAACATATTATCATATGATGATCTATCATTACATAGTACGTACCATCAAAATCTCTACATCTCCGTTTGAATGTATCCTTGTGTTCGACTCGCGTCTCAATATGCGGCGACATCGATCTATCGCGTGATCTGTGAAATAAATAATAATTATATATTAAATTTGTAGTAAGTACATCAATTATTTAAAACCATAAACGAAACCTGGTATTTCTATAGCTTTTTCCGAAAAATTATAAAACATCAACCAACATCCATACTATTGAGAAAAATCGCAAGATTTTTAAAATATAATTCAAAAAACTAAAAAGAACACACTTGACCTCATGAAATTATTGTATTGTCACCGATCCTTGATACACAAAGTTTGAATTAAATCTGTCCGTTTAAAGTGGGTCAAAATCGAGTCTAAATGTCGGTTACATACAAACATATAGGTGAAGCTAATATATGCGTTTTAAAAAGATAGTTAAAAATCATGTTGAGGTATAACTTTTTATCTATAATCTATAATAATAATATTATAAAGCAGAAAGAAAGAAAGAAAGAATCTTTCTTTCTTTCTTTCTTAATATTATAAAGCTGAAGAGTTTGTTTGTTTGTTTGCTTGAACGCGCTAATCTCGGGAACTACTGGCCCGATTTGAAAAATTCTTTCGGTGTTAGATAGCCCATTTAGCGAGGAAGGCTATAGGCTATATATTATCACGCTACGACCAACAGGAGCGGAGCAATGCGGGTGAAACCGCGGGGAACAGCTAGTTACATATATTTTTGAATGTTGATTCATGATAACATGATAAATTTTTAATAAACATTAATTTTATACCAACCTCTCTCTATCCCTCTCTCTCGACACCCTATCCCTGTGCTCTCTGTCCCTCGACATTCTGTCTCTCTCCAACTCGCGGGGAACACGCAGTCTGTCTCGCTCCCTCTCACCGTCCCGCTCGCGAACACCGACCGGCGATCTTGATCTGTTAGTTGATTATTTATTTGTATTGTTTTTTTGGTAATTGTGAAGAATTTTGTCATAACATTACACTATTTAAGTAAAATCACATCTATAATGTAAAAATGAATCGCAAAATGTGTTGCTAATTTTTTTTTATAATATTCCTTCAAGTACGAGGACGATTCTTATGAAGAGAAAACGTAAACATGAACCACGGGCGAAGCCGGGGCGGACCACTAGTAAGTTATAATGTTTTAATTGAATTTTTAATTTTTGTGTGTTTTGTATTGTGGTGTCAAATAAATGTTTCTATTTGACACCACAATATTTTTGACTGATTTTTGCAGTAAAAAGTGGTTTTTACCGGCAATGAACTTTGATTATAACACACAAGTGGTCCGCCCCGGCTTCGCCCGTGGTACATATTTCGCAATAAAAGGTAGCCTATGTCCTTTCTCGGGTATCAAAATATCTCCATACCAAATTTCATGCAAATTAATTCAGTAGTTTAGGCGTGATTGAGTAACAGACAGACAGACAGAGTTACTTTCGCATTTATAATATTAGTATGGATATACAGAAACATACATATAAAATAATTTATTATTATTTATTCATAATAATTATATTTAACATATTATATAGAACTCACCTAGACCGGCTAGGCAGCCTGTCGGTGGGCGGACTCCTGTTGCGATATCTGCCTCGAGGTGACGGGGAACGGGACGGGGGACGTCTGTTGTAATATAATATATTATTATAAATTATTGGTATGGATAATTTTTATATTAAAGATAATTAAAAATAGTAAAAAAGCTAAAAAAATATCCTAAGGGTGCTTTTCCATCAATCATGTGCGAGGAATGTGTTTGTAAATAACCAATAGTATCGCTTCAAACGCTAAAGTTTCAAACTTCACACTTAATGAAGCAATTTGATTGGTTCTTCTACAAACACATTGCTCGCTACACATCCTCACACATTATTGGTGGAAAAGCAAAACTCATGAAATTATTGTATTGTCACCGATCCTTGATAAGTGAACAGTTTGAATTAAATTCATCCACAGCATTTTCTTGTGTTTGATTTAACGTGAGTATTATACATTAAATTATAAATTTAACAAACATAATGAATAAATCGCGTTTAAAATCCGTTAAAGTCTTTAATTTTTAAATGTGTCCATTTATAGTGGGTTCAAATTCAAGTCTAAAGTCGTCGGTTACATACAAACATACAGGTGAAGCTCATATAAGTCTGACCGCCTCCTTGGTACAGTGGTTGACGCGTGAGCGTAGAACCGAGGGGTCCTGGGTTCGATTCCCGGTGGAGACGAAGAAAAAAAATAATGTCTCGGTCTGGCAGGACACAGAAGGCTGATCACCTACTTGTCCCTAAAGAAAATCGATCAGTGAAACAGATGTATGCATAATGCATCTGCCCCTTACCCCAATTGGGGACATGGGACTTCACTTTTAATATAAGTCTGTTAAAATACAATAAACGAACCTTTTATCATCTCTAGGATGTCGTCTGGCCCGCGCTCTCCGTTCCCAAGATCGCGAACGACGTCTACGACGATCGTCTTTATCTCTAATCTATAGGAAAAATAAATAAAATTAAATATTACTACATAGTATAAAACAAAGTCGCTTTCTCTGTACCTATGTATGCTTAAATCTTTAAAACTACGCAACGGATTTTGATGCGTTTTTTTAATAGATAGTGTGATTCAAGAGGAAGGTTTAAGTATATAATTTATTAGGTTTTAGACTATACTTAACTACACAAATATTTGAAATTATCTTACCATATTTTCTCCTCTACGATCTCTTCGTCTGGGAGCCTCGACTGGTTCTTCCAAAAGCTCTGTGGGTAATACCTGTAAGAAAACCAAAAAAAAAATAGTTGCTGGTTCCGGCTGTCTCTCCATATTTTTATTTTTAAGAGTTATTTAGGACAGACAAATCCAACATATGAAAAATCATTAAATTTTGTTCAGCCCTTCATAAATATAACATGCGTAACTAGAAAAACTTTCTACCAGTTTATATTCAACAATAATATAATAAACTATTATCAAGGAAGGCTGATACAGGCTATATATTATCACGCTAAGACCAACAAAAGCAGATTAATACGGGTAAAACTGCAGGGCACAGCTAGTTATAAAGTCTCACCTTAACAAGTGTATGCTCATTGTGCGGGTGTCTCCTCGGCACCACAACCCTGTGTCTCACTTCCCTCCCCTCTCTCTCCCTCGCCTCTCTCTCTCTGACCTCTCTCTCTCTCGCCTCTCTCTCTCTCACTTCTCTCTCTCTCACTTCTCTCTCTCTCACTTCTCTCGCCTCTCTCGCTTCTCTCGTCTCCGCCGTGATGGGGGATCGGATGCGCGGTTTGTCTTCTGTTTGCGGTGCGAGCGGTACTGGAAGGGAATATTAATGTTAATATTTGACTAAATCTGACGATGATGTTTTAAAAATGTTCAGTGTTTATAATAAAAAATTAATTTACCAATTGCAAAAACTTTTTTAAATGTTAAAAGAAACGAATTTGATTGAGACTTGACTCAATACCAAGAAAAAAAATTTATGTTGGTTTACTCTTAAAATTAAACTCAATCCAGAAATAGGTACTAAATGAATATTAACAGACGAACCAAAACCAAGAAAGCCAAAACTCGACACAATCATCATAAAATTGTAATCTTAATCTATCTTAATATATTATATAAATCTCGTATCACAATGTTTGTCCTCAATGGACTCCTAAACCACTTAACCGATTATAATAAAATTCGCACACCATGTGCAGTTCGATCCAACTTGAGAGATAGGATAGTTTAAACATGTAGGTACCACGGGCGAAGCCGGGGCGGACCACTAGTTATGTATATAGACTTAAAAATCAAACATTTATCTGATGAACTATTTAAAAACACAACTAAACACGTACCATGATTTTCCACCTCCTCGTTCAGCTTTGTCTCTTCCACGTCATTCTGTTCCAACACAGGTGAGGGTTCCTTCTTCAGACCGTCCACAGGTTTCAAATACTCCTGGCTGTCGAGCGCTTTGAACAGCATGTCGACGAACGGTTTTGTTTCTGTAAATAAGTTGTGTTATTATTGTGAATTTTTACTAATAATACAACTAATTATTTAATTATGCTAGTATATTATAATGTAATTAATAAATAATATTGTATATACTTAAGTGTGATATTTCAGTTTTATAGTAGTAGGCGAAAGACGAGACGTCGAATTATTTAAAAAATTCTCAATAGGAAGGTGTGTTCATTTAACATTATTTGATGTCGCAATGAGGCTTTTTCTTGGTACAATTTTTGGGTCTGGAGATAATTAGTAGCATATAAGCTACTTATTATGGGGGAGAAATTAAAAAAAAATTGTAGTTCAATAAAAACATGACTATTTATATATTTCAGACTTCAAAATTGCAAAGTCGATTCTGGAAACTATTATAAATGAATTTTTATCCCTACTAATATTATAAATGCGAAAGTAACTCTGTCTGTCTGTCTGTCTGTTACGCTTTTGATGAAATTTGGCACAGACAATCTTTAGACCCTGAGAAAGAACATAGGCTACCTTTTATCAAAACACCACGCGGGCGAAGCCGCGGGCGGAAGCTAGTTTGTAATAAACTCCACATAAATTATACTCTTTACACTGTATGTTTTTTCACCAAATGATACCAAAATTATTTTCTTATGTACGTACATTTCATAATAATCAGTTAATCACCATAACCACAAAATAAACGTTGTTCAAAGATAAGAACTCGAAAAACGTTAATGATACAAATAAAAGATTATTTTATTTATTTACTAGCTGTGCCCTGCGGTTTTACCCGCAGTGCTCCACTCCTGTTCCTCCTCCTTCCTCGATAAATGGGCTATCTAACACCGAAATAATTTTTCAAATCGGACCAGTAGTTCCTGAGATTAGCGAGTTCAAACAAACAAACTCTTCAGCTTTATAATATTGGTATAGATTCAAATTACCTTGCTGCAAGAACACATCAAGCTGGTCGAGCATACCGTCCCGCAGTTCCTCCAAAGGTTTATCCTTTTTCACGAGCGCGTACACGTACTTCGCGAGCGCAGCCGGGTCCGCGTCGCATCTGAAATTGTTTTTAATTTGATATATAGTTTTGTATAGCATTAAAATCTCTATATATAAAAATGAATCCCTATTTCCCTTGGTCACGGCATCACGCGTGAACGGCTGAACCGATTTCGATAATTCTTTTCTTATAATATTCCTTGAAGTACGAGAATGGTTCTTATGGAGAGAAAAAGTAAACATGTACCACGTGCAAAGCCGGGGCGGACTGCTATTCTTAATATATATAAATCTCGTGTCACAATGTTTGTCCTCAATGGACTCCTAAACCACTTAACCGATTATAATAAAATTCGCACGCCATGTGCAGTTCGGTCCAACTTGAGAGATAGGATAGTTAAACATGTAGGTACCACGGGCGAAGCCGAGGCGGACCACTAGTGCTTTATAAATATAAATTTTTAAAGAATAGAATTATTTCCAAAACGAGGCACGATTCGAATTCGCGTCTTTCGCCTTTCCGGGACGACGGCCTCTCGGCCACCTGTGATCCTGCTAGACTCTAGAGCAATCGAATTTATTCTACTCTTTCGGTTGTGTTTTTTTAATTATTATTAAAAAAATGATATTAAAATTAAGATTAATAGTTGACTAACTGTTTGTTAGCGGTGGGCCCTCTCAAGTGGACTGTAGTAAATAATACGAGC
>CAJQZM010027802.1:0-11054 GCA_907164665.1 Colias nastes | reverse complement strand
GATGAAGACGAAAGTTGAAGATGAAAGTGCATAGTGTGGACATAGCTATTCGTCATCAACATATGTACCTTGTTTGTTTTACTAGACTGTCAAACAAAATTTACTTATCAACATTAGTGGTTAAGTACCAACGATTTGCATATAATTTAACTAATGAAAAATAGAAAATACCTTGACTGTGAGTAGGTATTTATCCTGAAATTGATGACATCCTAAATAGGACAGTGTTTTTCATTCGCGTTGTATTTTTTTTTTTCGAGAGACAAAGCTTAGTAAATATACTACTTTTCACCAGAAGTACCTTATACGGTATTAAAGCAATAAAGTAAAGGACCGTTGTTTATTTAAGTAATTCGTCTTGTTTTGCGTCTCGCATTTTAACTTGTATCTTGTATACTAATGAATATTTGGAAACTAGATGACGCCCAACTCTACATTTACGTAAAAATCTATGGTTTTGAATTATTTTAGTCTATACCTACTTATCAATACTACAAAGAGCTAAAGTATCTATCTTTGTATGTTTTTACGGGATAACTTTGGAAGTTCTGGGGGTTACCATGATGTCTTCAAGTGATGGCGCTAGTCGACCTCTACATGACCTCTACTATAGCACTGTCACATATTATTCTATGACATCATGGGCATAAAAATTATTTTACCAACAGAAAGCTACACTATTCAGGAGTTACATAGGCTATTTTTTATTCCGTGTCAACCTTGACAAAGCTGAAGTTATCTACTATATAAAAATAAGTCGGGTTTTCCTTCCTGACGCTATAACTCCAGAACGCACCAACCGATTTTCACGGTTTTGCATTCGTTGGAAAGGTCTCGGGCTCCGTGAGGTTTATAGCAAAGAAAAGGTGTCTCTGGTGGCGAAACGGAGTTCGCCCGGATTGCTAGTTTATTATATAAAGATATGCTTAGAGTAGGTAGATGAGAAAGAAGTAAATAAGTTCATAAGTGAATACATTTCTCTTGGACGTACGAGGGAAAATTTAATAATTTTAATTTTTTATATTCCATACATTCATTATCAACATTTGAAGTAATATAAAGTCTGAGTATATAGTTCCATAGACCCGATACGAAATAAGAATTATTTTTAAAGACTAAAGACTAAGACTACACGTGGTCTTCACCATGGTGTCTGGTTGCGAATTGTGTGAAACTATAAACTGCAATGAGGCTATAGCGGTCATGCTATCGGGTTATCTAGAAAGTTATCCTCTAAATTAAAATGTACACATTTATTATGAACAATAATACGATAACTTTCGGAAGCATTTCATTTAGCGTTTATTAGTTACTAGCTTTCCGCCCGCGGCTTCGCTCGCTTCGTCTAAAACCCAAAAAATTATATACTAAAACCATCCTCTTGAATCACTCTATATATAAAAAATACATCAAATTCCGTTGCGTGGTTTTAAAGATTTAAGCATACATAGGGACATAGGGACAGAGAAAACGACTTTTATACTATGTACTTAGGTAGTGATGTAAAACTACACCTCTATACAAAAGAATAAATAAAAATTTAATTGTAAATAAGGAAAATGGCGAACCAGTTTTATTTTTTATTAGCTTCAACAGTTGTTTTGAATTTAAATGTACATGTAACTGTATCTTTATCATATGCTCTGCCATTTTGCAATGAATAAATTAATATATTATACATAATATAGCGATTATTTTGATGGAAAACTGTCTTAATTTAGCAATAAAATAAATAATTTAAATATAAACACAACATTTTCGTAAAACTATGTATATACTTTGTTACAATCCAACACAGTAGCAGCTATTATAGCTACTAATTATTATTCTGTGACAGTAGGTTATATTTTATCACATTGAAATTAATCAAATAACAATTTTATTAAGTCTTGCAACAAAGCATTGTTATAAACGCGGGAACATAAAATTGCTTCGAGATAGTTGCACCAATATTGTAATCTGTGAATGTAATAGGTATTACAAACATTGTTCACGGTCTTTCACCTAGCGTTTTTACATACAAGTAGGTACACTACCGACCAACATTCAAACTATGGTTTCACAGAAAAAATAAACGCCTTAATTGACGGCAAAAGTAGAACATAAAATATAATATAGATATACATATTTAGTTAAATTTTCTATTAGAAGGACTTGGATTACACTGAGAGTTATAACGAAGATGATATTTAGTCAGATAATCAGATTACTATCAGAGATGTATTTATTATACCGATCATAGATGTAATTACTCTCCTATGAAGTAAGTAAATAGTATGCATGTAGTTGAATATATTGTAAAACTATTGCGTAGGTCGTGGATTTTTAATGACAATGGTCTCGATTACATATACACTTCTGAACAGAGTTATCTCCTGGCTTTAATTGCATGAGAATGTTACTAAATATTTCATAGGTAAGGTCCTACCTAATAGAGAGGTTAAGGTACTGTGGGATAGAATATGAGGAAGATTCAAGATACATAATATATTATGACCATAGTAATTTCCTCTGTGACGTATTTGAATAGATAAATAAGTATCTAATAAACTAAATATATTTACAAAAGGTAAAGGTTAAAGGTTAAAGAGTAACTATTCTCTAATCTGTGGTTAAAGGTTAGTTAAAGGTTTAGTATGTATAAGAAAACGACTTTGTGCGAATTTTAAAATAAAATTGCTGCCGCTACATATCTCTGTGAACATTCTTTTGACACAAATAAACAATTATTATCTGAAAACATATTATCTCTATACAAAACTAATTATTTTTAAAGAAAATTGGAATTCAGGAATTAAACAACAATGTTAGCGAGCAATTTCCATTTTAAATAAACTTAATTATGCACTTGTATTATTATGATACTTATCTAAAGTGAAATTTAATTCAGTTGTAATTTTATTGAAAACAATTTTGCATTCAATTTGCCTTTTGAAAGCCAATTTGTTTCGCTAAATGCTCTATTAGCGATATTTTGCATTAACCCATTGAGCCCCGAGCGGCCCGATCTGACCACGACACAATAGATTTTCTATTGTGTCTGTGATTCCGGGGGCTGAGTTATAATAATTATAACTCAGAGCCAATCACTACATACCTAGTATAAAACAAAGTCGCTTTCTCTGTCCCTATGTCCCTTTGTATGCTTAAATCTTTAAAACTACGCAACGGATTTTGATGCGGTTTTTTTTAATAGATAGAGTGATTCAAGAGGAAGGTTTTAGTATATATGTTATTAGGTTTTAGACAAAGCGGGCGAAGCCGCGGGCGGTAAGCTAGTATCTAATAAAATAATGAAATATTGCAATACGTAGGTAATCAAGATAAACTTGCAGGTAATATATATTGAGACACTGTCAAAGAATAATATCGAAGTCAATTTATTCTGTGGCTTGGCTATACCTACTATATTTTTTTTATATTAATCACTTTTAAATGCCGAGTATATTATCACATTCAAAATGTAAAACTTGAAACGACACAATCATTCACTAAATCTAAAATTAAATGTAATAATTAAATTGATCATAATCAATCTAGTTACGTATTTCATTTAATTTTTTATTCGTAAGTATAGGTAGGATTCTTATTTGTTAATTGCTCTATTTAAATTCATGAACAAATAGGTACCTACCTACGAAAAAAATGTCCTTACAGTCAATTACTTACTTTTAAAAGTGTAGAACTTGAAAAATATTTATGGAACCTATTCGGCCCCAGGCGTGTTTCTGCATCAATTGTTTTTCCAGTCATTTAATATAAGATGTATTGTGTACATAGTCTAGGTAATGGAATTACTTTGATTTGTTTAGGATTTAGTGAGTAGGTAACTAGATTACCTAATGACCTACAGAGCAATGCGTGTACCTACATGCTAGCTGCAGGTAATCAACGTGTAATCAACAGTACTCTTGACAAAGATAATGACATTGCTATATTACAATATTACCCTGGGTAAATTAATTATAGAGACTTGGTAATTTTATGCGTACCTACTACTCATAATATGATGGAATTTTTTTGTTGTAAAACTATCTGCTAGCCTCTGTGTAACGTAGCGGAACATGCTAATTTTTATTATTTTATTGGTTATTTTTATAATTTTTGCTGACTTAGAAATAACTATTAAGACTATTCCAATTAAATTTTTCACAACTGTGATTATGGTTATAATATCTCGGTGCTTTAAATAAAAAAAACAAAATGGTTGGTAATGGACTTCTTGTTTTGGCACCGCTAGGATATCCGTCGCGACCACTTTAAACTAAGAGTTAAAACAGAAGCTCTGAAACCTCAGTGAATAATAAATGTTACTTTAAAAATTGGGAACGCTACACGTGACGCAAGTGAAAATTATTGTTTACAATACAGAGTTCTTTACTCTACGTTCCTACGTTCCTACCTAGGTACATTATACCTAAATCTTTCGTACAAATATGTAGGTACAATGCAGAAAGTTACACTTTAGAGTTTTTAATATTAATTTGTAGTTAGGTACAATTTACAATAGAAAATACAAATATTCATACAATCTTATATAAAAAAAACCTCTCTCTATGTAAATTTTCATGATCATGAAGAATATTTAATTTGAAGATTGGAATTTAGTAAAAATTATAATAATGATTGTCTTCAGTGAATAAACTTTTAACCCACCTCTTTGCATAATTGCTAGACAAGCGTTTTAGTGCTATGATATATAAAAAAGCTAGATACGTTACCCGCTCTCTATTTTGGCAAGAAAAAACTCAGCTAAGTGCCCGAGTTTCACTTAGTCACGCACCATTCAGCGTCGTGGCTGGACGTTCTTTTTATATTTTAATCGGCAGTTGTTATTACGAAGTACATGAGTGAGACATGTATTATGTCTCGTGCGTGAGAGTGAAAGAGAGAACAACTGTATTGGTGATAATGCGTTAGTAAGTAGGTATGTATTAATTACGCTGTTTTTTAGTGCAATGATGTTGGCGTATGCCGCGTCTACTAGTATAATAGAGTCATTGTTTTAGTGAACATTTTTGGGGTCAGTCTATTGACTATAAGGAAAACACAAGCTTAGAACACAAGTAAGAAGGTCTAGCATAAACAAAAAGTTATAATATGCTATAATAATATTACTTTGACTAACAACGATGAAACACCTTACTGTAATAAGTTCAGTTACCTTCCAAAACAATAAAAATACATAATAAAATAGGTAAGTACAATGATTATAACATTAATTACTCTTAATTAATTCGCACTAGAGTGTAAATTTAATTGCGAAATTCTATTATCTACTACTATACTTACATAGATTATAAATAAAAAACCGTTACACGCATATTTAATTTAGTAACGGAATTAAATTCGACAGATCTACTCTAAAACACTTCATATACTTAATTTGAATATTATAATGTATTTTTATAATTCGAAATTCGCTTCAATCTTTCTTAAATTATTCTACCGATTTCAATCATAACTTATTACAATTCATTGCTAAAAAAACGGTTTAATAAGAACCTGATGGATAAAATTGATAAAAAAGTTAATCGATATTAGGGTAAATCACTAATTTATTTCCCCTTCTGAATGGGGTCTGACTGACACTCTCGAAGACTTAGATTACGCAGACGACCTCTGTCTGTTCAGTCACACCCGTGAGGATATGCAAGCCAAGCTCAATGACCTACAGCGAGAAGCTACAAAGAGGGGCCTGAAGGTAAACACTCGCAAGACGCAAGAGATGAGGTGTGGCGAAACGAGCTCGGAGCCGCTGCGTATTGATTCCGAGTGTGTAGAGCGCGTGAACCAATTCACCTACCTTGGAAGCGTTGTGACAGAGAACGGTGGTACGGAAGAAGACATCGTTTCAAGGATAGCCAAAGCCAGGGCAACTTTCGCTCGGCTGCGACCCGTGTGGCAATCGAGTAAATTGACGCGGAAGCTTAAACTCAAAATTTTCCAGTCCAACGTAAAACCTGTATTGCTATACGGGTGTGAAACATGGAAGGTCACAAAGGACATCACGCGCCAGCTGCAGGTATTTGTTAACCGCTGTCTCCGCCGAATCATCGGAATTTACTGGCCAGAAACTATCTCCAACGACGACCTTTGGAAATGCTGTGATGAGACACCGATCGCCCATCAGATTAAACGCCGCAAGTGGGGCTGGATTGGCCACACGCTACGTAGAGACCCGGAACACATACCAAAGCAAGCTTTGGATTGGAACCCCCAGGGAAAACGGAAACGTGGCCGTCCAAAGCTCACTTGGCGTCGTACTGTTATCGCAGAGGCCAAGTCAATTGGAAGGTGCTGGAGCGAGATAAAACGAGCTGCCCAAAATCGACACGCATGGCGGAGTACTGTTGACGCCCTTTGCCCCAGCTAGGGGCCTTAGGATATTAAGTAAGTAAGTAAGTAAGTCACTGCCTTGGGTGTAATTACTTGAAACTGATATAGACAGATAGGTAGGTTATAGGTAGAACATAGAATATAGGTTTTTTTTTTTTGGTAAAAATTTAAAACACTGGTGCTAGACACTAAAATTCCAAACGCAAAATAAAAAGTTGTTCAACAACTTTTTGTAAAATAAAGCTCTAAATTTTAATCACCATCGATTAATGGATACGTAATTTTCACATCATGAAAGAGTGAATTGTAGAGTGTGTTGGTTTACATAAATTAATATAATATTAATATACATAAATTAATTAATATATTTATTGTAATGTATTTTGGTTATATTGATATACGTACCTACGATTATATTTTAATTTATGTAATAAATATCATTGCCTTCGTACATGTCATCCAATAACAATTATTCATATACATATAGATAGTAATCTATAGTATATATCAGAGCATCATGTTTTTATTGATAATATTGTGAAGAGAATAACAAACAAATAGATTTCTTTTTCCCATTCCAGGTACCTTAATATCGAACAAGTAAAAAACAAAATGTTATATAAACTCACCATATCATCAACCATTACAAAAAGTATGTTGGGTTGTTCGAATGGTTGATTGTAATCGCTGGCTGATACAGAAAAAAATCCCAGGAGTAACCACCATTTTTGCCTAGAATTAATAAGAAATAAACAAAATTAACATAATAAAAAAGAAACGATAAACAATGGTTCAATTGATCAATATATTTCATGATTAGTAGAGTAGAGTAGAGTATATTGCATTTAAGATCATAACATTCAAAATGCGATGTAATATGACCGGTAACTCAGTGCACTTTATCTAACATACAGAATTTGAAATGATCCCCAACGGCGAAGTATAATATATATGTTACCGGAAATGTATGTAATCCGTCATTGTATACAATTCCTAGGAAATGTATGTAATTCCTAAAATCGCACGGAAATGTGTGAAATAAATTATTTTACACACATTTCCTAGGAAATCTATACATTTCCTAAATAGCTATCGGAAATGTAAAACATTTTAAGATATTGATATGTCGCAGGCAAATTGTATATAATCTGGCCGTTTATAAACGGTCGGCATTTTGTAGTAACTATGCCGATAATTCGTAATCAGAAATTTTTGGTTTGGATAAGGGGGTGGGTTAGGTTAGGTTCGTGTTTTTTAAAACTACACAGAAATAGGAGCCCCACGAAGTGGGGCTCCGTCGGCTCGCGACCGTCTTTTTGTAGAATTTTGGAAAAAGACGAATTTTCGGCATATTAAAACAGCTAGCCGTAATGTAATACGGCGGATTATACAATCCGACTGCGCCAAATATACGCGGGGACAGCGGGACGAGGGGACTGATTACTTGCCAAATGAAAATTTGATTTTATAAGAATAAATATAAGTTGATTTTTGATATTTACGTTAAAAGTTGATTTTTAAAATGTTAATTAGTAAGATAATAATATGAACATAATATTATTATAATTTTACGGTATGACTGTTACCCGATTGTATCAATAAGAGCTATAATAAAAAAAAATAACAACGTGTTTTATTACAGAAAGCATTTAATTTACACATTTCCTAATACGATATAGGAATTGTATACAATTCCTAGGAAGATTATACATTTCCTAGGATATGCATGCATTAAATAGTTTTTTAAACAATATTTTATACATTTCCTAAATGGTATCGGAATTGTACACATTTCCTAGGAATTGTATACAATTCCTTGATTTCATACATTTCCGGTAACATATATACAAACTTAGTTATACATAATATAAGTTTAGACTCTATATTTTAATAGAATTGATGGAACGTTAAGTATTTCACATAAGTTTTAATTACAGGTTAATATGTAAAATGGAATGACAATAATAAAATAATAAGAACTTATTACTAATACCTAAACATATGATTTAAAAAAAACATAGAATATGAATACAGACTCAATGTAGAGTTTAGAATATTAGCTGATGTTGAGTCTTCTTTAGTGTAGAAAAATCTTTAGTGTAAAGTTGGTGTTTTATTAAAAGTGAAGTCCCATGTCCCCAAGTGGGGTAAGGGGCAGATGCATTATACATCTGTTTCACTGATCGATTTTCTTTAGGGAAAAGTAGGTGATCAGCCTTCTGTGTCCTGCCAGACCGAGACATTTTTTTTCTTCGTCTCCACCGGGAATCGAACCCAGGACCCCTCGGTTCTACGCTCACGCGTCAACCACTGTACCAAGGAGGCGGTCGGTTTATTAAAAAAATCACACGAATTTTTTTTTTCTTAGGTCGTTATAAAATACAAACTCAGACTTTACTCTGAATAATAAAAATTAGCAGTAAGTATCAATTGATTAATAATGATGACATAATGAAATGATGTACCTTTAATACGATTTAAATGAAAAATGCTCATGTCGAATAATCTTGTTTTCAAATATTCAATATTATTAGTCTTGTAGGCTAGATTGTAATTAACATAAAGTGGTATTTTTATAGCAGCCAGTAGGCTATATAGTAGTAGTATTATTCATAAAAAAATATTCAATGTGCGACAATAAAACAGAATTTGGATATGACATTTTACTCATTAAACTAAAGAACTCTTTCTCGTATGAGTATTGAGTACCTACGTATTAATACAGACATCCAATAAAGCCTTGTATCCACTTGAGCATGCTCGGACGAATGAGCCGCTCATTGCCTGAGCATGCTCAGAGGAACAAAATGAATGTTTTGGTCGAACGAGCCTCAACATTGAAAAAGCTGTGCTCAGGCTGCTCAGTGTATGCTCGGCTCCGTCATGTCTTCACGAGTCCGTGTAATGTATGTGTATTAAAACTCGGGGAATTCGACGCGCTCGCCTCAAACACAAAAATAACCGTCCACACTGAGCGCCGAGCGAATGCTGAGCGCCTTTGAGCACGGACAAAAACCGACAGATGCCGGCTCGCCCTGAGCGCGCTCGGATTTGCTCGGGCCGAGCGTGCTCAGGCGTCTCCACTTGAGCGGCTCGGCCAAATGAGCCGCTCATTCGCCTGGGCATGCTCAAGTGGATACAAGGCTTAACGGACGATAAACACAACATTCAATAGAAAGGACATTAAATTTTCGGAACGAGGATGTCGCGTCAATAAATCAAATTTGTCGCGGCTCCCATTGAAAATTCACTGGAAAATGCTATGGAAGGCCGATTTGTGACGTTAATTTAGTCACATTTTTTATCTTATTAATTTAGTTTTTGTAACTGATTGTGTATGTGGTACTTAGGTATATCTTATACTAATGAATTTTGAATTCGAAAATTTTGGAAAATATTCACGGGAATAATGTAAACTTTTCACTAGCCAAAACCCTGAATATTCTGAAAAGTTCTGCTTCTTTTTTCGCCAGTGTTAGACCTTTTTTGACTAAAGGTTCTTAACAAGCCTTTAAACATTTTCACAAACACTATTTTATTTATTTACGAGGATATTAATTAAGAAGTATACCTAATAAATTATAATAATTGCGAGTAACATTTTTAAACTTTTGAAATCTTCGATTAAATTATATACTTCCTTTAAACACCAGTTTATTAGTAACAAAGTTATTCATTGTTTCACATCAAACTATTGTTCTTTACATTTCGTGATAACCTTCAATTAAAGGACTCCTTGTAGAAACAGCCAATTAATTTTGCTTTACAATATTTACTTGTTTGTTATAAATAAAAATCAAAATCAGACCTACTTTTAATTTTCTTTCTTAAAATATGTACATTGCTGACAATGATCCTATAATATATTGCTATAGTTAATTACTTAATATGATTAAAATTAATACCTAAGTAAAAATTGATTTCAGTTAAATTGGTTTTGTTGGAAATATAAGATAACAATATGTACGAAAAAATCTCAAACACACATGAGTATAAAATAAATTAGCATTTTTTTTGTTGCAAAATTTTAACCTTTTATCGTTTATGTTCTAAATTAAGAATAAGAGGAGCACCCGTATTGATTAATGAAAGTAAATGGTATTATAGACTTACCAGTTGAAAAATCTTAATATCATTTTGTATGTATGTCTATTATCTGTACATGCACTAGTTCAAACGCGGCACATTTTCGATTCGCGAATTTAGTAACAATGTCGATAATTTTTAGGACCTGCTCGCGCGCCTGTCACTAAGATACAAAAGTAAAGCAGCGAAGGTGGAGAACTTACAATTGCAAAATGATATAAGCTATTTTTAATAATCGCTTTATACCTAAGTCATTTGTCTTTTTATGCGGCGTTTATTTGCACGCGTTAGTTTCGGTAGATACTGTAGGGAAGTCGTTACTGTGTTATCTCACATTGCGTAGGTATAGCTACACCCAAATTCTAGAAATTGCAAATTTTGTATCGGAAAAACCGTCTAGCACCTAAACTTAGCCTAGCATTTTAGCTAGTTTTTGTTTTCTGCCAAAACATGTTTCAAATTGACCAATTAGTGCAAATTCGTGAAATATTAAAATCGTCAGTTTTATTAAAATCAATTTAAATTTAAAAATTTATTCATTTTATGAATAGCAACAAAATTATTTTACTGTGTGTTTTACCCTTTTACCCTATGACGCAAATCATAAAATATCTCTTTTCAATATCTAT
>CAJQZM010027800.1:0-10117 GCA_907164665.1 Colias nastes | reverse complement strand
GAAAAATTCTGGGAATTACATGGCGTGACAAAGTTACTCACGAAAACCAATGACTCTATTATACTAGTAGACGCGGCATACGCCAACATCATTGCACTAAAAAACAGCGTAATTAATACATACCTACTTACTAACGCATTATCACCAATACAGTTGTTCTCTCTTTCACTCTCACGCACGAGACATAATACATGTCTCACTCATGTACTTCGTAATAACAACTGCCGATTAAAATATAAAAAGAACGTCCAGCCACGACGCTGAATGGTGCGTGACTAAGTGAAACTCGGGCACTTAGCTGAGTTTTTTCTTGCCAAAATAGAGAGCGGGTAACGTATCTAGCTTTTTTATATATCATAGACGAAAACGTCCTTAAGATCTGCAATATGTCAAGCGTCATTGCAATACTCAAAGAAAGACGTCTTCGCTGGTTGGGCCATGTGCATCGAATGGAACCCACACGACTGCCCCGACAGGTGCTATTCAGCCAACTTGCCATTGGAAAAAGGCGTATCGGCCGACCGCTGTTACGATTTAAAGACTGCGCAAAGCGAGATATGCAGTCATTCAACTTAGACGTATCCAAATGGCAAGAGTACGCGAGCAACCGTGAGAGATGGCGCTCACAATTACGGGAAGGTTGCAGAAACCACGATCAGACTTGGTTTTCTAAACTGGCTGATAGAAGACAAAAACGACACGCCCAAACACAACTACCCGTCTCCGCTCAACTCCCTGGAGAACACAGGTGTCCCAAATGTGGGCGCACCTGTGCATCGCGTATTGGGCTACATAGCCATCATAAGAAGTGTAATAGATAGACTCCTTACTGACTACGATAATCGTCTGAAATAGACGCAAATGGCCAATGATGACTTAAATGTTATTTGTTATTATGATTAAAAATAACTTATGGATTTTCCCCTTCGTCAACCCAGTACCACCCAGAACATTGATTTTCCCTAAGATTGTGTTTTATCCGGTTTGACTCATTATGATCTCGATGAATTATACTTTTTGTCTGCAGAAATTTTATTGATGTTGCATCACGATAAAGGAGATTTTTAATTCATTCATAATATGTCCATTAATATTATGGTTTTCTACCCTAATTCTTTACTATAGGTAAGCTTTGTTAGTATCCTCATTGATTCTGCTAATATTTATTTTAGGACAAATTTATCCGTTTTTTAAGGGCTGTCACTAAAACGCTTAAATATATTTAATGCATACTGACTTATACTTGCAAGTTGCATAGTTGCTACATAAATCGTCGTTACAAGCCTAATTATTAATTCGGTTTCAATTCGGTTTTAAATAATCTATAGCGACACTTCACGCCATCTATTGAAAATTAGCTAAAGTATCTTAACCATAATCACAGATATTATAATACTACCAAAATGTCACATTATATTTTTTTTAACGTTAGAAGTTCTAAATTCAAAGTTATCGAAGTATCAAGATACATTTTGATAAATATTGTAACTTCTTTTCTCTACTATAGAGTGAAATACGTTCTATATTTTAACATTGTTATTCTATACTAGCTGTTCCCCTGAGTTTCACCCGCATTGCTACGCTCCTGTTGGTCTTAGCATGATGATATATAGCCTATAGCCTTCCTCGATAAATGAGCTATCAAACACCGAAAGAATTTTTCAAATCGGACCAGTAGTTCCCGAGATTAGCGCGTTCAAACAAACAAACTCTTCAGCTGTATAATATTAGTATAGATAATAGTTGTGAATACAAGCTTTATTTATGTTTTCACGTTTCAATAGAGTTATTGGTTTGAACGAAATGCATGGACCTAACTAACACGTGTTTATAAATCAAATTCTAAACATTCCTATCGGTATGATAATAATTATGAGTTACAATAATTACATATTATTGATATTGATAGTTGATAGTTGATACCTACATGGTTCTACGTATCTGCTACAGTACTATATGAAATAATTATTATAAAATCGTTAATTTATTTATTTCAATAATAACAAGTGAAAACAAAGAACAACAAATTGTAATTTTATATTTGAAATCTAATACAATTTTTATTTAATGTCTGCAGAGAGAGGAATATTACAATAAGAATTATAGAAAAAAACACGCAGCAGCTATCATCACCTATTATATTTTTAATTTTTTCAATACTTCGCTTCAGTTATCAGTAATGTAAAAATAATAAACATTTATGTTGATAATAAAAATATGTGTATAATTATTTTAGTGGCTGGCAACCTTGACATTTGTGCACCACATGCAATTCGCTGATTAGCGGTTCCAGGAATATTTATTTTTTCCTCATTTTTGCACATGGCAATTATTTCAAATTTACGGGATATCACCAAAACCATTAATTAATGTGGTTAAAATGTATGTGTAGAAATTAATGATGGTATTAACTATTAATATAAGTGTACCTATTGTATGAATAATGAGGAAAAAATGATGAATTATAAATTAAATTTCACGCAAATAGATTCAATAGTTTTGCGTTAACTAAAACCAAACTTCCTTCTTTCCCCGCACAGACTATTATTTTAACATCCTCATTGATTCATAAATGAATTGAAAATATCATTTTCTACGTAATAATTAATTAAAAGATGACGTTAGACATACCGACGCGAACGCCCGCAACTGCGCGACCATAAATGGTAGTGTTGAGTTGAATCACACCTGATTATACAATTGAATATCAAATTACTTGCGCACTTGGTGAGTTGCTGCGTATTGTAAGTATAATTAATACTGATTTTTTAAATTAATTGTTAAAACAGGTTGTTGCACGCAACTTTGCATATGAATAAAAAATAATACACCTACTATGCATAATGAAGAATAGTTTTGTGTAAATCGATACCAATTAATAATTCAAATGAGGAAAACTTTAATCAAGTCATAATTCCTATTTCTTTCTTTACATTATTTGAATACTGCTTTGTTAAACTACATAACATACCCTTTTAATTAATTGACATACAGTATTACCACAGATAATATAAAACTACACTAGCTAATACTATTGTTTTTTAAATATCCAACAACTCCCGTAAGTCGTAACTAGAATGTTAAACAGTTCATCCTGTTTACATAAATAAGTGTAAAAATAACAACTTACTTCGTAGACCACATAGTAATCGAATATACATTTCAATGCATAGAACGAATACTCGTAAAAGTAACATAAACGTACGAATCTGGGTTAGTTTTATTGGCCCATTATTACACCACACCACTATCGATTTTATTGAGAGGGCAATTGTAAAGAACTCCATCGACCCGACGTGAAGTTTGTAAAAAAAGCAACTGTCATGCTGACATAAGTTTTGGCGGGAAATAATTTTCAATGAAATTTTTTGTTATACTTAATATTAAATATTTATTATATTAATATTTTTTATTAATATTTTAAATTGTTGTTATTGGGAAATTCCGGTGATATTTGTGATTTAGGGTTCATAATTTAACAACTTGTCCATCAATATATAAATAAATAAATTTTTAATACGATTTCGGGTTCAAAGATTAACAATTTTCACAGATGATCGACTATTCCATTTTAGTTTGTACAAAATATACCATTAAATTCCGATCGCTGTATTTCATCGTAAAAACTTTATCACCACACAAAAATGGAGAGTAAATCTATAGACGATTTCATAAAATATATTATCTTAAACGCGGCCGTCATATTCTTGTCTAATAAAAATAGAACTTCCTGCGTTGCAGCATAATATGAACTTACTATAGGAACTCGACTCCATGTCGAAACTTATTTCTATTCATGCAGTAATTAATTAGTTGTAACCGCATCTCTTATTAAATATTAGCAGATACATGTTAGTAGTAGTAGTACATAATATTAGTAAACTGGGTTCTAATTCATGTGTTTTAAACGTATTTGTATAATAAATGGATTTTATAAACCACTAGCTTTCCGCCCGCGTTTTCAAAGAAAAATCCACATAGTTCCCGTTCCCGTAGGATTTTCGGGATAAAACCTATCCTATGTGTTAATCCAAGTTACCCTCTATATGTGTGCTAAATTTCATTGTAATCGGTTCAGTAGTATTTGCGTGAAAGAGTAACAAACACACACACACACACATCCTCACAAACTTTCGCATTTATAATATTAGTAGGATTAGTAGGATTCCATATAATCTCGGTGTTTGTATACACGTATTTGGAAAACATTTCTATTTTAAGAAAATCTTGATATATCTTGATGTACTTAGACTGATAAAGAGGTAGGTTTTTACCTAGAACACATATATAAATATCTTCTCTTAACTAAGTGCTATACCTAATATTAAACATGTAAAGTATTTTTAATATTTCTTACAAATACGAAATTATTTACAAAAAAATATTTTCTTAATCATTCTTTTATTCTCATATTCATAACTAGACATCGGATTATATGCATTTGCATGTTTGCATATGCAAATGCATAAAACTGTCTAATTACGGTGTTAGTGCATATTTTGGGATCGGGAGGCGCAGTGGCTGACTGACTGACAGTGCGGCTCGCGCAGTGTTGCCACCTCGATTTTCTGAAAACGGCTAGAAAGGGCTAAAAAGTAAACAGAGCGAAAAAATCACGAATAAATTAGTCGCGAGTACCGCCAGAACGCTTAAAAGTGACATTTTTTTTAGTTTAATTACAATTTTGTAATGTAATTATTCCGAATCTGAGCATTTTGATTGGTTGACTAACCTTTATTAGTCAATCAGAACGCTCAGCGAGTAAACAAAGCCTATTTTGGCATGGTAAAATGGCAAAAAATTTGAAAACGGGGTCCATTTCAAGTAAATTTTGAGCCATTCAAAGTAGGGCTAGATTACCCTTTTGGGGCTAAAAACCTAAAACACGGGTTGAATTCCCGAAAAAGGGCTAGATTTAGCCCGAAATGGTCTAAGGTGGCAACACTGGGCTCGCGGGTGACAAACGTCACAAATTTGCGCTCGAAAATTTGGCAATATTGCTACAAAAACTATTTTTAATTTTTAGAGAATTTCGCTGTTTTTGTACAATCTTTAATTAAAATATATAAAAATAATAAAGGTTTTTTGATTTTGTATGTGCATATTTTAGGCATATTTTTCGTTTTTAGTGCATATTTCGGCCTTTTTTAGTGCATATTTGCATGCATATTTTGGCATATTGTTAGTGCATATAATCCGATGTCTATTCATAACGTTTGCAATATTCATAACTAAGAAGCTATTAACAATAAAAATGACTATAAGTCGACATGAACTCACCATGAATCTACTCGTATTCGAATTCCCATAGTAGTAAGGTCAGCAAAATAGGTTGTTGTACCGTGAACGTAAACAAATGAACAGCATTGACTCACTACACTATGGAACCGTTATCTCTTAGATAATTATTGTACGTGATAATGAAATTAGGAACGTATTTTGTATTTACTGTAGAGTTGTAGGTACGTAGATTTGGTAATTGTACTAATTTCGAAAGTGGATACGTAGTTTTTTAATCTGGAAATAGCCTCTATTTTTATTGTTATAGCTTCACTTTAAAGTCGTTTTTTAGTACCTAACATTTATAATTTAAATTTCAATAAAAAAAACAAATTCGATTACAGATATAATAACTTTGAGATGAGTAATAAACAATGTATTCTACAGATAATTAATATCTATGCTTACTATGGATGATGAGTGGGCATCTTTAAAGGTCATACATTCACAATTTTCGGTAAATGGAATGACTAATATTCTGACGTGATTAACCATGATCTGCTGCCACATCCTTTAATGATATTATAGAATTGTGATCTGTATTACATTTACATTACACTACATGACGTCTCTAGGTATCTCTTCCTCTTAATTTTTATAAAAATACAATATATATTATGTTGCTATTATTTCTACGAAAATAATAAAACCACGAATAAATGTTGTCTATATTTACTTCGTGAAGTAGCAAGTTTCTTCAAATGATTTATTTTTATTTATTTTTTAAATTTCATCATTTTTGCAATTAAACGTTTTATAACTTTATAAAAATAATTAATAAAAGAACATGTTTAAAAAATCCGTATGTCAAAGTCAAAGGGCGCCTAAATTGTTTAAAATAAAAATACAGATTAAAAATCGATTACTTTATAAATATCTACATATATGTAGTAAAAATCATCCACAAATCTAAGATAATAATATGAATTTAGGATATTGAAATAATATAGATAATTATGTGATTATAATCTTTACTAGCGCTTTATGCCGTAGCGGCCATTTACGGAACTATTTTCGATCTTAATTTTGGTTGAATTTTGCCCCGTCTTATATTGAAATAATATATGTACCGCAATGGTTTATAAGTTTCTATTTTTCTCATAAAACACTCCGGGTGTTATCATCGTGGTTAATATTTCTAAGAATGTATATAGGTAGTAAGGAATGACGTCACAACCCTATTAGACTAACGATGTTCTTAGCATTCTTTTAATAAATAAATTAAAATATTCCGGTATTTATTAAATAGAATAGAATAGACATTTTTGTTCCATTAATTAAAATTCTAAATTTACTGTTTACATCACAGGCAGTATCATCACTACATCACTACATAGTATAAAACAAAGTCGCTTTCCCTGTCCCTATGTCCCTATGTCCCTTTGTACGCTTAAATCTTTGAAACTACGCAACGGATTTTGATGCGGTTTTTTTTAATAGATAGAGTGATTCAAGAGGAAGGTTTTAGTATATATGTAATTTATTAGGTTTTAGACAAAGCGGGCGAAGCCGCGGGCGGTAAGCTAGTAAAACATAAAACAAACAGTTTCACTTGATTTTTGAGGAACCATTTTCACATCGTATAAAATTCCACAATAAAAATAGATATAACCTATATCAAAGCATTTTAGTTTCAGACATTTCACAACACAACACAACAATCAATTTTCGATTCCTAAAATTAGTATAAAGAAAGCGAAATGCATAGTAAATTAACTCCTTTCTACGATTAATTTATTGTCACTAATTATTTGTAATTGTGCCCATATCCGGGGTGCTCTCTTTCGCACTTGTACACAACGCATATGTTAAAACGAGACAGCATGCCCATGAATGAGTCGTTCATTCACTTTGACTTTGAGGTCAAATGGTTGATTCACTGATAAATTGGGACCAACTGTATGTAGTCTGTGGCCAATTGATGCATAGATGTGCAGTTACATTATCTGTATTGAAAAGTTTCAATATCGGGACTATTGCATTTGACATCAAGATTGGATGGATATGGATGAAATGAATTCTATTTCTAATTCCCGATTATGAATTGAATTATTCGAATTTCGAACTTCCTTTTTAATATTCCATTTATTAAATTATTTTATGTTGTTTAAAAAAAATAATTTAAACAAATGCACATTAGTTATAAAACCGATTAAAAAAATAATATTGCAATAAAAAAAAATAAGTCGTATAAAAACACTGGCCACTACACAACGTTTTAGAAAAAAAAGTAAAGAAATATTCTAGAATCGTTCAGTGCATATTTGAAATGAAATCAATGAATTTTATAAATTCCTTTACCGGCCGAATTGATAACCTCGTCCTTTTTTTTGAAGTCGGTTAAAAATGATGTAAGTTTTTACGCTATTATTATTATTTAAAATTGTATACTAAGTACATTTTAAATTAGTAACTAGATACTTACTGATTTATTTCTTTGCTCTTGTGGCGGTAAAATCACAGTGAAAGAGACACACAGCATAACACCCATAACACCTCAATTTCTATAGCTGCGTAGTGTTATTATTACATTTTTTTACAATCAACCAATCAATATTGTTTTTGACTTTCCCTGTCAACGCAGTTATATCTAGGAAGGCGGTAATTTCCGTAACAATTATATTGATCCATTGAAATGTTACATTTTTTAGCCCTAACCTTGCATTTTTTAGAGGACGCAATTTTGTTTTTTTGATGTGTAGGGGGGGTCAGTGTGAAGCTAAAACCAAGTTTGTGGGGTCGCCACCCTTGTCCCACGGCCGCCATCTTGAAAATAGCGGTTGAAATGGTTTTTACGATATATCTCTTAAACTATTTATTTGATAAAAAAAATTTGTTTACATTATTTGTTGCAAATTAAATTCTCTACAACTTTGGTGTAGTAACTTTTAGTCGTAGAACTATAAATAAAAAAGTTATAAGCGAAAATGTTCAGAAATTAGAGCCATTTATATTTTTCAATAAAACTTTTTTTTATCATTTTACGAAGAAATGATATCAGACCATTTTTGTAGATTGTTTTTCGAGGAACAACTTTTATGTACAACATTTTTTCATAACGTCAATAACTAAGGTTTTACAGCGCTCTGAAGTGAGTACTATTTTTCAGTACTCTTAACTATACATATATTGGCTATTGGCTCTTTTCTCATACTCCAGAACAATAGAAGCACACTGCAGAACATTTCAGACCTGCTTTTCGACGTAAAAAAAAGTCGCGCTTCCAGACTCTACCTCCTGGGTGGTGGGGAAAAGATTCAATAATTAATTATTAGTGATATTGCAAAATTAATTATTAAAAATATTATAATAACAAAAAAAACCATTACTGATGACAAATTATTATTAGTACACACATAATATAAGTATACTGTATAGTATTACAGAGTACTGAAAATTAGTACTCACTTCGGAGCGCTGTAAAACCTTAGCTATTTAATTAATGAAAAAATGTTGTATATAAAAGTTGTTCCTCGAAAAACAATCTACAAAAATGGTCAAATATCATTTCTACGTAAAATTATAAAAAAAAGTTTTATTGAGAAATATAAATATCTCTAATTTCTGAACATTTTCGCTTATAACTTTTTTATTTATAGTTCTACGACAAAAAGTTGCAGGATCAAAGTTGTAGAGTATTTAATTTGCAACAAATAATGTAAACAATTTTTTTTTATCAAATAAATAGTTTAAGAGATATATCGTAAAAACCATATCAACCGCTATTTTCAAGATGGCGGCCGTGGGACAAGGGTGGCGACCCCACAAACTTGGTGATAGCTTCACACTGACCACCCCTACACATCAAAAAAATAAAATTGCGTCCTCTAAAAAATGCAACCCCAAATGTAACTTTTCAATGGACCATATGTAAAATAATGGAAAACAAATTCCTATGTTAATTGCCATAGCGGCTATCGATGCGTGACAAAGTAGGAAAACTAGCCATTTTAATTGTAAATAGCTAGAATTCACACGAATACTGCTTGATGTTAGGTTTATAAACCTAGGTGTTGAACCTTATAAACCTTGATGTTAAATTAACCCTATCCTACTTCCTACTAATATTATAAATGCGAAAGTTTGTGAGGATGTGTGTGTGTGTTGAAATTAAGCACACGTATAGAGGGTAACTTGGATTAACACATAGGATAGGTTTTATAGGATAGGAAATCCCACGGGAACGGGAACTATGCGGGTTTTTTTTGTTTTACTATAATATTATAAGCTACCTAGCTATAGTCTACGGTTTCCATCGCGTATTATAGTTACTAAGCTTATAACTCAAGTGAACTTAACCAAACTTTTCCGAAATCTTATTTATTTATTATTTATTATTCACATTCATTCTTAAAGAATTTCGTTGAATACCTTATTTATTTCCAATAGTCTAATCTTATATTTTATCACTTCATAAAGTTAGGTAAATAGCCTAATTATTTTTTGGATCGTCTTTATTCCTCACAAAATACATCAAAATCAGTTTAGCTGTTACAAGTAACATTTATAACGTTGAAACAATCTCTATTTGAATGGAACCAACGACGATTATGGCCGCGCTATTGTAATGTTTATGACTGTTTATTATCTTTATTTATCGATCGAATTACAATGTTAGACAGAAATACGTACTTTAGTTTTAAATCTAATACTTTATTATAGAGGATATAAAAATATATATTATCACTACATAGTATAAAACAAAGTCGCTTTCTTTGTCCCTATGTCCCTATGTCCCTATGTCCCTATGTATGCTTAAATCTTTAAAACTACGCAACGGATTTTGATGCGGTTTTTTTTAATAGATAGAGTGATTCAAGAGGAAGGTTTTAGTATA
>CAJQZM010027798.1:0-21787 GCA_907164665.1 Colias nastes | reverse complement strand
CCATAACTGCTCATATTGACTAGAGGTACTAATGAATAGCTAAGGTAACTTAGGTACCCTTACCGTCCCTTATAGTAATCTGACGCGCTCGAGTAAATCCAAAAATCCCCTCTTGGGCTCCCCTACTATAAACACTGTAATGTCAATATTTTTCTACGCTCACGGGTCGACGAAATGTGGTCGATCGCAGTGTATTTTACCTCTATAAATACTGAGAATATAGAATATTCTATCGCGTTGTTAAATTTGTCGAGCTTAATTTATCTAAATTTTTATGTAGAAAAATGATCAAAGGGATGGATAATAATTGTTTGCTGTAATACTTTTGTATTTTATATTCTATTCTCGAATTTGTCTTTCATGTCAAAGTAACAACTAGACAACAAACAATTACGTTATCGCTGAAATATTTATTTTATACAATAAAGTGAGCGTAAAAGAATTTTTCAATATTATATATAAATTTCGTGTCCCTAATAAGTCCCATACCTACACCAGTGACATAAATCTAGGACGCGATGTCGCAAATACGATTTATTTCGTATCGCATTACAAGGTACACAGATCTTCACTTTAGCTGTAACGTGCTATCCGAGCAGCTCACTACGACAATTATTTAAGCGGCCAGCGCCTGTGACAAACAGGTCTGGAAGGGAGCGGATATTCCCAATTTCCGACGGGAAGAGCTGTCGCCGCCCCCTGCGACCGTGGCGCCTCACCTGTATATATTTAACCGTTTATTTAGTAATGCAGTGAACCGCAAACTCGAAACGTTTGCTTTTGGCTTTGAGCTCCCTCCTGCTAATGTATTGGAGGTATAGATTGTGATGAATGCAAGCTACACAAACGAACAAACTTCGTCAACGTTAGCTGACCCATTTTAAAACTAGAAACGGGATGTAATTTCATAAATTAATTATGTTACGAGGTACCTACTAGGTACGTTTTACGGTGATTAATATAAATTTGCGAGCGTTATTTTATGAAGTAAAATTTTAAGAGTGGTTAATTTTTTTTTAAATTTACATTCGCAGGGTGTGTTCTATATTTTTTTGGGAAGTAAGCAGTGGAGTACCTACGTAACTATTAGGTATTACATTTAAGTGGTCTAAATAACTCAAAGCACGTGAATTCGTATGTAGTATTCGTTTATTATCCTTTGCCATATTATCTTGTACCATACATATTAGTAGATAATTTCCTTCCAAACAAAGTTTTTGTTTTCAAAGATGTGCTTATTCCTATTAAATTTAAACAGTTAAATCGTAGGTATAGTGGTATAATATAGATAGAGACATAGGCGTTGTATAGTGAGTGATATATCATTTCAGAGATGTAATGGCCTGTCGGGGGACCTTTCAACTTTGTGACGTAAATATGAAGTAAAATCCCATTTTCAGGTGCACGTGGGTCGGATTAAATTGACACGTGTCCCGGTTTATTTAGGATACATAATGTCAGTGTTTAAATTCGCTTCTGATTGATTTTATACGAGTTTTCATTATCGGCAAAGTGTTGGATACCTACGTCGTATCGGGTGTAATGTAATTAATGTATTGGGTGTGAATACGGTGTCTTTTACGTCTTATTTTATTTTATGATGTGAGATGTTAATAGATTTGATATGTGATGGCACTTTTATGTTATTTAGGGCCGATTTTTCAATCCTTGGATAAAACTTACCCGTCCAATAAAGTATTACACGATAATATTAAAATGTCACCTATAAACTGTCAAATACTGGCAATTAGAATACATTTCATAAATGGTTGTTAAATACGTTATTCTACGAATAAGTTTTAACCAAGGATTGAAAAATCAGCCCTTAAAGGTATATGTACTGTAGGCAGCTACATTGATATATTTTATTTATGCTTTGTTTTGAATTTATTTACTTATAATATGTTATTGCAGTAAATCTCTTATCTTTTGTCAGTTTTCTATAGGTATATTTAACTAGCTGTGCCCCGCGGTTTTACCCGCGTTGCTCTGCTTCTGTTGGTCTTAGCGTATAGCCTTCCTTGATAAATGGGCTATCTAACACTGAAAGAATTTTTCAAATCGGACTAGTAGTTCCTGAGATTAGCGCGTTAAAACAAACAAACAAACAAACAAACTTTTCAGCTTTATAATATTAGTATAGATAAGTAGGTATCTTATTTAAGACTAACAATACATTAATCTCAGATTCGTTTCATTCGAAAAATCCAGCCTAACAAAGAAGCGTCCCAGCGCATAATTTCTCCAGGGCGAAGAGCGATTTTAAACAAATTTCCAACAGGAGATAGAATTAGAGAACTAATTTGGACCATTCAAGTTCGTCCCCGCGCTCAACTTATTCCTTGAAGTTTTCACAAATTAAATATCTCATTTCTTTCTCGTTCAAAGGTACACTTAGATGTTTTAAATCTCACGTTTGTGTTAGAGGCACTCGACTCGCGGAGTTGACGAAATTTCTTTGCGATTTGATAAAAATTAATTACGCGATTCGCCAATGTTACGTTTTCAGTGTTTCGTAATTTGTTCGTTATAAGCTGTAGGCAATTTTGAGGTAACGATGCTAAATATTTTTTATTCGAAGAATAAATATTGTTTCATTTTATTTAAGGCTAATCAGATTAAGTTAATGTTACTATTGATTTATCCCTTTACAATATTTTTGATGGTTCTATTGGATTTGATACAAATACAACACAGGGTTATCTAAATGCCAAAAAAGAACACATTTTATATTAAACGTAGATTAAGTCAGCATTACACGTTAATTTAACACAATATAAACTACGAATACAACTTTCTGTGTGACATATGAACAACAAAATTGAATTATTACAGTTGAAACTCAAGATGAAGTAAGCTTAAACTGTTTTATAATCCTGACATATTTTAATGCATTTGCATGTTAATCTCAATACAATAATATGAATAAATATCCACTTAAACTTGATAAAACACAAACAAATGATATTAGAAAATGACATTAGAAAAACCCACGAGCATCTATTAAGGCGGCATCACACGTGAACGCAGTACAAAGCTACGGGGCAACTTAACGTGTGACTATGAACAACAAAATTAAATCATTACACTGGCAGCGCAAGGAAAGATGAGTTGGAACGACTAGAAAGTTCTGCTACAATAAAGCTTAACGATACCGTAAAAGTTTAACTGTAGTTTACAGTGCCTTTGCTGAGTGCAGTGGACTATTAGATATGCATTAATGTCATTTGTACCATGTACGTACGAGCGGTTCGGTTGTAGTGCAAATGAATGTTTGGTAACGAGGTTGCGATGAGGCTGTATTGAATTAAGGCGAATATAAACTTGATTTTTTGAAAATCACGAAATAATTAAATATTACCTCGTACTGGTATAATTTATTATTTTATTATTGGTCCAATTAATTTAATTTATTTTATTTTATCGATTTTAATGTTTTGTATGTAGAAATTTTGCAATTTAATTTTTATTTGATTTTTATATTTTCAATTTGATTTGTTTATTTATTTTTTAATTTGAGTTTTAATTTAATTTGATTTTTATTTATTACTTTATTTTATTTTGATTTATTGTTTTTATTTGAAGTTGAATGTTCTTGTATGGGAAATACTCCTGAAATAAATCAATTTTATTTTATTTATTTTTTATAACTCATGACAATGGTAATAGATATCAACGTGTACGAAGTCTAGTTTAATAAAAACGAATTTATATCTTACGAAATATATTTAATATTTATTCTGTATTGTAGAAGCCCGTAAATATTTAATCTATTCATCTGTACTGGTACTGGATTATTTTGTTTATGATTTTATACCTGGTATATTTATATTTTTGACCAATTTATTTCTAATAATTTATTTTATCTATCATGATAGATTGAACGATCTGTCCTTAGAAATTATTTATAAGCAAATACAAAACTTAATTACTTCAATTAGCTATAATTTGTAGCTGAATGGAAAATTATGATTTGTTAACCGGCTTTAATAGAGGAATAATTATAAAATTGAAAAATGAACAACAAATTATGAAAAATAAATTTAGTCGTTTGGAAAATGTAAATGCCCCAAATCATAGACGCATTTATAAGTAGGTAATTCGTATTAATAAGGAAATTTGACACAGGATTCAAATATTAATTTATAAAATCGATACGTAATATTGTAGTCATGTGAAAGTTAACAGGCGATCGGCTAACGCGCGGATAGAACCTTCATATAACGCACAATAAACTTTTATATCTTCCGAGGAAAAACTGAACGGAAATGAAGTTGTTTCAGCAAAAAAAATATGCTAAAAACTGTTATTTCTTCCTCACGGTAAGTTAAATTAATCGGCGAATAAAAAATTAACGTCCATTTAGATAAAAAAAGCAAAGTTCCGAGTTTAAACTGCGAAAACAGAGGAACGGTTGCGCTTTTTACATTTTATGTTAATATCACGTTTGCTATATGAAATGAGGGCGATTATATTCGGTCCGTTGGATGAGGGTAACTCGTATTAACAAATTAAGTTACGTGGTAAATAATGGTTTGAACAACTGATTTTGATTAATGATAATGCTGGATTAAAAATATTCCTATATGTATATTGCGTAATTGTAATTAAGCAAGCTTTAATATTTTGATGATAAATAATAACGATGAAAACTGTTTTTTTATTCATAGAGACACTTTTTTGTTGCACTGAATTTATTTAGACTTGATTAGGTATTATTCCACAGAATAACGTTTGTTTGTCTAGATGTCGGTAGATGATACATACAATTTAAAAAATAATACTTTTTATAAGGTTCATAAAGTTCTTATCTAGTTGCACTTGAATTATAAAAGAGATTGCATTTTAACCTTTTGCTACGTAAAAAGGTCATTGCAAAGTTCACGGTGCGCGTAAAATTATAGTAAAAATAAATTGCGTTCAACCAACTCCACTCATTATTGTTATACTCATTTGATATCTTATGTTTAAAAGTAATTTAACTACCTATATAATATTTTGAAAAAAATATCACAAATTTAAATTTAAGTAAATTAATTAAAATCTAAATCGGCTCGTAAAGTAAATATTGAATTTACGCTAGTCTCATTGTATATAAAAGATCCTCGTTACACCCTAACATTCGACGAACCTGAAAAAAAAAGGTCAAACCTTATAAAAATCGTTGTAGGACATCAAACAGCTCAGCTTAAATCTATATCTAGACTCGAGAGATTTACCCTCACACCTTCGTAAATCTAAGCGGTAAATCTAAGAGGGTAGGAGTACATACTAGCCGTTTTTAAATCGTCACATATCTTTATCACCGAACATTGAATAAAGACGGGCGAAGTTTTGAAGCGGCGCCGTCGGAATTTATTGTATGCGAAAGAATTTTCTACAGCCGTTTTCAGACGACAATTGAAAAAACTTTGCGCGAATTATTCCGCGGAGCGTGGCGGAATATACTTCGGGTGGGAATGGAAGTTTGTTTACATTATTTGCATGTTAAATACACAATTATATATACTTAAGATATATAGGCTAATGCGGGGAATGGGGAATGATGGTCTTGGTTACGTTGTAAGACAGTGATTACAAGGAGACTTACCACGAAATGATCAAAAGCTTTAATCTGTATAAGTTGCTTCATTGTTCAATAATATATTTGCACTATAAGTTTGTTTAGAAAATCTTAATGTAGGTAGTAATTTATACTCATAGGTAATTCCATCGTATAAAACTCCATGACCTATATGAAAGTGCCGATTTGGACTTTGAGCCTTGTCTCTCATGTCGTTTGATACATATCTATGCGAAAATAGAGCGAGTAGGTTTACACTTTACTCATACTCATTCAGATTATTCTTGTATCAACGACTAGATATAAGAGCTCATCGCGTTGGTAGAAAACAGTAACGAGGTACTTTATGCAACATGAATTTGACAATTTCCTTCTATGCAATGGATTGAAAGTCTTTTGTAGATTGCTTTTGGTGATACTCTTGCATGGAGTTAGAATAAGTATGTGTTATTTCGTGTGCATATTAACACCACGGTTAACGAAAATATTGATGAGAAATGCTTTTAAAAAACCACATAATACCCACTGTAGCTCAAATATTGAACTTCAATAACTCCCCAAATTACTTACTGAAATACCGGCGCAATTCAAACAATTTTATAATAACATTTGCTTTCACAATTTCTACGTTGGTTAAGCATTCCTTAACTCAAACTATACTAATTACACTTGAAACTTAAAGTTTATGAATTGCCAATATTTGATTACACGGTTCATTAAAACATTCATTTAGCGGCGCTCGACTATGTCTGTGTGTACTAATTTAATTAAAAATGTTTAAGGTACGTACGTAAGTACTTAGACACTCTAAATGTAACAGGATTTTTAAAAATACATTTCTTTCATTTTTAATTGAAGGTAAACATTTATGGCTCGTGTTTATTTTGAATTTTGTGTACAGCGTTAAATTAAACATGTCTGGTTAAAAAGGCGTAATTGGGATTTAAAAATAATAATGTATGATTTAGTACAGACATCTAAACATGTTAAAATAAAAATTCTCTATGGAATGAATTTATTTACAAACTATAGTATATTTAAATGTATCTCGATAACCTTCACTGAGAAAAATTTGCTTTAGCAAAGTACCAATTTAGCTCGGCTAAAAATTATTCTGCTGTATTCAATCAAGACATATTTAAAATGTGCATTAAAGCTTTGCAAGTATTATACAAGCAAGTATTGCTAAATATTCTTGGCTATTATTAAAAAATTACTTATTTATTTCAAAATTACCAACTCGGTCAATATTACCTTTACCGAATTAGGTTCAAAATAGACAAGCTTACGTTATTATTTAATGATAAGTAAGTTATTTAATTTTAGACTTAACCATAGTTGGTTACTATTTACACAGAGTTCGGTTAAAAATAAACACGCTTACATTATCGTTGAATGATAAGTAAATCATTTAAATTTAGACATAATATTATTTGACTAAAATTAAATGACTTGCTATGATGCATATAACCGTGTTTCTTACTTAAAAACAAACAAGTAACTTATCTATTGGGAGATAAGCACAGCTCGGCAATTAACAATGGAGCGAATACTATTTTTGACCGAGTAACTTGATAAAAATTAAATAAGGAATTGGCTGCGTAGCCCGCAAAGTCGGCCATTTCTATCAAATCATAGTCGAGTGACGAACGTGTCTGTTGAAGCGCCGCCTCAGCACCTACAAGGCAGATTCAAATTTACATTAAAAACAATAACTTTTCATCATCATTTTGAATTTTAATCAAACTATTATAGAAGAGCAAGATGCAGAAGACAAACTATTATGGCTCAAAAACTCCTCTGAGCCATGGACAGCCGTAAAACTAAAGTGGCAAGAAACTACAGAGACGAGGCTAATTGCTGCAAAAGAGCCATAGCTCAATACCTCAATACAATGAATATGCGGCTCTTAAAAAACCCAAAGGATATCTTATGGTGAGTTCAGTTTTTTTAGAATTTTTTGTCTGCTTTAGTTTAATTACTTTTGTATACTTACTTACGTTTTTTTTTATTTGTTTACAGCTAGAAAAAATTTTGAAAACCAAAGCACAATATACCGAAATCACTGAAAGCTTCCCCACAATCAAGCCAAAAATACTTGAATTAGTAAGTTACTTCTGATCAAGCATCATATTGTCATTTACCTATTACTTTAATATGTAAATTACATAAGGTACGATATAGTTCCGATATAATATCTACACATCAAACATGTCTATGATCCTAGATGTTGACAATTTTTTGGATAAAAATCATTTCTAGTTGCTGGAATACTTATAATGGTTTTGGGTGTGGTTTTTTCACATTTTGTAACGAGGCTCAACCAGAACATTTTATAATAGAAAACGACCAATATGTAAAGAGCTTATTGTACTTTAATTTTTTTTGGTGCAAAAAATGTTTAAGTTTTAGCATTTATGATCATTTTCCCGACGACGAATGTGAATTATGTTTCAATTAGATTAAATTCAAATGTTTAAAAAAAATGACGATTTTACTTGTTGGGTTGTAAGAAAATTATTAGATCAAAAAGATTACTTATTCTCCTAGCTTATTCTATAGTTTTTGCCTAAACTTTTGACTTATCAAATACATATAAGTACAATTTAGGTGTAGTAACTTGCTTACATTAACATAATTGTTGTTTGTTTTTTATGTAAACAAACCTAAACCACTTTCATTAGAGAACAAACTCCAACATCGCGAAATAAAATCAGCTGTTCCGTAGATTTTGGCAGAGTAGATAATTCCACTTTTGTATATGAAACAGCTGATATTTCTTTTACGATGTTGGATTTGGTCCTATACCTATAATTAAAGTTGTTCAGGTTCGTAGTCTGTCATTCCTTAAAAGTTTGCTCATGATTTATATTTCACCCTGTTATTGTGAAAATTAAAACACAGAACACCAGTATCGTTTCTTGACATTGTGAATTGTGTACTATTTTTAAAAGTATCTAGTAGTATCTAAGTGTAAGTAGTATGTTACTTGAAATGATTGTATCGTGTACTGAATAAAGCTAATTTCATTAATGTGCATAATTTTCTTTCAGTTTCTTATAAGTTTTTGGTCTGTCGGCAAAATGAGTGTTGTTTTCCTACATGAACATTTCATTGGCTTTTTTTCCGACATGCCAAAATTTTGCCCACTGCACTAATAATGGTACAAATGACAACATATCGAACTAGGTAAATATTTTCAGTATGAGCTGACTTCACATTGTATACAGGGTGTAACAGAAAGGGGTTACACATCTAAGCAGGGCGTGATGTACTGATGAAACTGAACAACTTTTCCCAAAGAACTTAAGGTCAAAAGATGAAAATATTGGAGAGGTTTAATTTTTTTTTTCATCTTTCGACCCATTTTCCTTGGGAAAAGATGTTCAGTTTCATCAGTGCATCACGCCCTGTTCGGATGTGTATATCCCCTTTCTGTTATACCTTGTATAGGTTTTACAAACATTCACAGGTCAGCTTATACTGAAAATATATAAGTTAATATGTGTCGTTTGAATTAGTACTTGCAACAAAGTATTTTAGCTATGGTTACTGAAAAAACTCGCTTAAGACTACAAAGTAACTAAATAAATATTCCGACTTCAATTGACTAAAAAGAAAAAAGTATTTAGCTATGGTTACCTAATAAACCCGCCTAAGAATACAAAGTAACTTGGCTAAATATACCAATCTTAATTGACTAGAAAGAACAGAGTATATTTAGTTATAGTTACCCAATGAACACGATTGACAGTACCCAGTAACTTGGCTACGTATACAAATTTTCAATTGAGTAGAAGTAACAAAGTAGATTGGCTGTCCCTACCCAATAAATATGATTAACATTATCGTGTTACTTAGCTAGTTTTACGAAGCAAAATATTTGAACTCACTGAATTACTTTGCTAAAAACAACAGAGCACGTTGGGTATTGTTAACAGAGTAACGCGATTCACTATAGTAAATAGGTTTGTTAAGTTTACTGAGTGAATAGGTTAAAAGAAACAAACTTTAATACGTATTTTTTGACCACCTTAGTGGGTTTATATTACCAACATACGTTAACAAAGTTGACTTGTATAATTTTAGCCACAAACTTTGCAGGCTCCCTCCGAAGCAAGTTACTCGGTTGTAAATAGCAGCAACTTGTTTATTTATAGCCGTTACGTTTTTTCAGTGTTACATCATTCCGGTACGCAGAAACTCCTTCAGTTTAAATTAATATTTTCAGTACACGAGGCGTCACTTAATCAAAATTCAAACAAGTGTTCATCACACAACATAATATGATCCAATTAATGGTGTTAGTAGAGCATAATACATTTATGGTAATAATGGCGCCAAATTGTGGGCCCCGTTAACTAATTAATTTCATCGGATTTGCTTTATTCAGTACTTTGATTTGATAAAAGTTCTAATTCACATTTGTAGATATTTTTTTTGTGCAGGGCTAGCAAGGGTCTTTACATCCTTAGGGTCGGTTTGCACACGCGCTATTTGATCTACGTGTAATTATGTGTTATAATGAGAAACGAGTGAAAAGCTTAAGTATTAAAAAGGCTTCACAAAAGATAAAAAAAATACATAAGATGGGATTGAAATGTTTAGTTAGTTCACTTGGATCACACTTTTTTATTTTCAATTTTTTCTGGTTTACATGACGTCTGAAGACAGCAGCTGGCACTAGTATTTTTTGCTTAATAATCTAAAAATATTAGAAATGGTTAATTCAATAAATATAAATTCAAGGAACAACGAAGCAGAACAAAAAATTTAACGCGCCGCTAAAAATGAATCACTTTACGTGTAGACTGTGTAGTAATTAAATTTGTTTTATATACATTACGTGGCGGCAATAAAATTACGGTTATCAGTGTAATTCTCGTCAGGTAAACAGAATTATGGGGCGCACCGTCAATAAAGTATGTTTGATTTATTGTATAGACAGGCGCGGGAGGCTGAGGATCTTTTATGCTTGTGTTTTTTGATAAAGCACGAACCAGAGTTAATTGTTTTTTGGCTGCGTGTGTCTTTTTGATCTTTGTGTTTCACTGTGATGTATTGTTGCGTGTTCTTTGGTTTGGTAGTTATGATTTAAGTAATGTAGTGTTGATAAGTTTTGTGGTATGTCGTTAGTTAGCTTTGGTTTTGTAAAGATCTAAGTTCACTGTGCGATTTTAACGCTTCTTGCATTCGTCAAGATGGCTGTATTCATCCCGTTTTTAAAACTGCTTACAGAGCGTGTTACAATATAATAAATAATAATTTGAAAACATGTCCATATTATATAGTAACCGACGAGCTATAGTAATTTACACTCATTTATTATTTGTAGTAATTGCAATTCCAGTTTCATGTATCACCTATTATCGCGTTAATTAAATTAAATAAATTATAAACAGCGCAAACATTTAACGAAACATAACGCAAACAAACTGGGAATAAATTGAATGCATTCAATAAACCAACATTCCCGTAAACATAGTGCATTTAGTAATAAAATATCGATAAGACTCGAAAATCGGTGAAATATAAAAATTACCCCGCCGCAGGTTTTAATCGAAGGCATTATTTTACGGCGACTGTAAATATATTCTGTTTTTAATGTTAAACATAATTTATTGGCTTTATTGGCTTCTTAATCGCGGTGTTTGCAAGGACGTGGTTTCGATTTTCTTTAAGAAATTATTCATTGTTATCTATTTTCACCTGACGTCAAGTAAAGTAGGCTCTCGCGACGCCTGAATATTTTAACGTAAGTTCTAGAAACTCATATTTTTAGGTGGTTATACTAGCACACGTCACCTGATGTTAAGCCAAATGGGATTTTGAGATGAGTTGGATTTTAAATAGAATGGAAAGTAATGTTACTAGGTTAATAAAACAGTGATAAGACTTGTAGAGATGTCCTACAGCGCAGGCTGCCTTTATCCGATATCATATTTATTATTAAGTAACTGTTAACTTTAAGCTTCAACGTAATTAATCTTGGCTACAAAAGTTTTTAATTACGGGATATTTATCACTGTATTATAACACTAGATCAAAGATTCTTAAAAATGTAATATGTTACCAAAGCATATTTTCTGGGTGATTATTATAGATCCCTGGAAAAAAATAACAATTCTCACAATCCATATTTCATACCACATCAAAATGGTTAAAGTCCACTATTGATCACAAGTTCACTCCATACCAAATAAGTATTTAGTTACATGTACGTGAAATAATATGCTGTTTAAATTAGTTTGCGCGTCAAACAGACGTGTTTGCTCCGTAAACAAATTTGTATTTCAGTATCGTTTATTGTGAATTTTCACGAATCGTAGGCTCTGAATACTGCGCAATAGAACGGAAAATTCACACGTAATTTTCATTCAATTTAGGCGACTATATAATCGCGTTACTGTTGCCATCGTCACGTGATTAGCGATGTTTTAGATGTGACGTCATTTATTAGGATTCGATTACTGTAACGGACATTGCGATTTATGGATTAAACACATCAATGTCAAGGAAAGTTTGAATACGCGTTGCTATTGGTAGAATTATGTTTTATGTAATGAGTGCAGAATTTTTAATATATACAGTTAAAACAATTATAAAGTCGAAACAAGTAAAATTAGACGCTTTATTTTATGTTTTTTTTACGTGTTACTTTTCAAATACCTCATTGAAATGAGCGTTGACATGTCATCCGTGAGTTAGCGGTACGATGCAATTAAAAAAAAATACCATAAACAAACTACGTATTCTCATTTCTCAAGTTTACAATGTCTATAGTACAATATCACAATAAACTATAATTAGGAGCCCACATTTCTATATTCAATTCGTTTCAGACTCCTCAAAAATGTATAGAACGTGCAGCTCCAATTACAAAATCTAAACAGCACGTAAAACCAAACCAAAGCAAACGGAACGACACATTATCTTTCACGTATTACGCTCATTTATAATTTATTCGCAAACTCATCGCAACTTGCACATTGCTCCGGGAATTAACATTTATATCCGTGTTGCGGACCAACTTGCGTCCCGGTTAAATTATTATAATGTGGACCGTGTTCTAATGACAATACGTTACGTATCCACTATCTACTTGGCTTTTGTGATTTATCTTTTGTAAGCCGTTTTTAATCAGAGATTAATAATTATTTAATTCAAGATACTCAGTTAGTAATGTTGGATAATGCAGTTGTGTGTGGGATGTGTATGGTCGATTATTGAATCGAATAAGAGTAACGCAGACTTGTTTATACTTTTAAATGATTTCTGTTGATCTACAGAAGAAGAAAATTCTACAAATGTTGTATGATATGTTGTGTACCTTGAGTGGCAATTTAGTCAATGTCTTACTACTTTAAGGATGCATTATTAAGATAATTCATAAGGTGGAATACTGTTACAGTGCATAATACAATGATCGTAGAGCAAAACGTATTGAAAAAATGATCTCCAAGTGTTGGTATTACAATAACCATATGAAATGCTCAAGAACTTATTTCGTATCGTGATGGGGTTATATTTTGCGGCTCTCGGATTATGTAAAGAAACAGAACAGAATAACACAATCCCGTTTACTTAGGTGTTTTTCAATCCGGTTTGCGTCTCACCTCATTGTGCTACGCAAATATTTGTCGAGTTTTCAAGAGTTGTATGTTTTTTCGCACCCAAGGTGCGTTACAATGCTCGAAGGTGCTTAGAAAGGTTTTTGTTTGTTATCAATATGGTAGGGTTAGATACGTGGTTTTGGAGTAGGTGAGAAATATCGTTTTGCGATGTTTGCGTATTATCTTTGTATTTTTCTGGATAATGTTTATTGGAAAATTGTTTAATGTTTTGTCACGCTTTTTCAAATGATGCTAGTAAGAAATGTTCAATTAAAATAAAAACAACTCAATGTTTTCCTGGCGTCCTCAATATTTAACTGGCGAAATAAGTCCTTAACATGCTCTTCCTATAATAAAAAAAATGTGTGTGTCTTCATAAATGTGACGTTGCATAAATAGGTAGGTTGTAATTTTAAAATTATGCAACTACGATTTTTTATGAATGTGAATAATTTGGATGTAATATCCAAATTATTCATATTAATTAAAGCGAATATCTTAAATTATTATAAAAGCCAAGTTTAATAGGGGAGAGGAATGTTTAAAAATTGCATCGTATACGCCGAAAGGCAGCTATCTTGCTTTGCCGTGGTCACTCCGCGGGCTCCCGGCCTGCCCACTTAACCACAAACTTCTTCGTCTGAATGAAAAAACTTTTTAATAACTCCTCGAGGCACGTTTAAATCCTCGTCTTACGTATACATTTGTATATCTTGCTCGTAAATTTTATATGAGTTTTATATAATGGAGCGATGCTTATGTGGATATCAGCGTTAGTGGTTGCTTTATAATGCCTAGCTGTATGATATAAACTTCCCGGAGATAAAAGATCATACTCGTGTGGAATATATTATTTCTGTGTCTTGTGGGGTCAGGGAAAATATGTTTCATCGATGTATGAGGAACCAGAATGATAAATAAAAACCCTAATGAATGAATAGACATGAATAGAAATGAATAAAATAGACTAAATAATATAATTGTAGAAACTACATCCACACATCCCACATCCCTTCCCATCCCCTACCCATCCTCTCCTTCCCTATCCTCATTCCCTCCCATCCTCGCCCCTTCTACCTAACTCCTTCCAAATCCCTTTGAGGACAGCAACACATCCACTTCCCAGTGGAGTGGATGCTTATGGGCGGCGTGTATCGCTTAACACCAGGCGACGCGTCTGATCGTTTGCTATCCTATACCATAAAAAAAAAAAAAAACTAAAGCCTTCTGTGCTTATTTACTTTGGTTTGTACCGGTTTGCCTGAAAACCTGTACCATACTACTTAGCTGGTGGCATGTCATCATTACTCTGGTCATAACGAACTCTGCTCTCAAAAAAGTCTACCAAATAATATTCTTTCACCAAACTCGGTCAGTGAAAATGGAAAATAAATTCCATTAAGCACTTCAGGCGATTGTCTCGTTGCCTGTCTGGAGCCTGACAACTAAATCTGTCTTTAAAGACTTTGTAGTCGTGTAAATGAATATTGTACAACGAATTGGGTTAATATCATTTGCATTACGGAGATTGGGATAGTTTTAGTGGTTACTGACCTTGCTTGTAAGGGTCCGTGCAGACAAATACCTTAAGAGAAGGCCGTTAAGGTAGATTTTACGTTGTCAGAAGGTTGACTTTAATATAAGATTCTGTTTATAATTACGCGAAGAAATAATTTTGTGTTCCTTTTGAACTCATGTAAAATTGGTTACGTTTAACCAAAGCATATATTTTAGTAACAAAAACATTGTAATAGCCATAAAGTTTGTCGAGTCCAGCTAACAATCATTACAGCTTATACCAGTAGTTCTATAAATAGAGCATGCATCATTAATAAAACGAAAGTCATATTAATCGGAATTACTCCACCGCAGCAATGTAGGAAGCATGTATTTAGCCAAGTTTACGAGTTATCTTGACGCTAACTTACTTCATATATCTTACATGCACGGGAATTAAATTACTTACTGTTACGGCAGTTGGTGTGTCAAATTGTTATTTTTAAGGTATGTTGTACACTGTATGATTATTATAAAAAAAAAATGTAAATAATTTAAAGTGGCACATAATCCTATCAATTAATTTATTTCATTCTTTCATACCTACAAATGTCAATATCATTTGCAAACGCTTTTTAGTAGTTACTCAAAACGAATTGTACCCAGGTGCAGTCGAGGCGAGCAGCTAGTAAACTAGTGAAAGTATCTATCCATAAAAACAAAGCATTAGAGTCAGGTGCATTCTACACAGATCGATATTATGCATAACAGAATTTTAGTACTCTGCGACAAACATATTTACATGTGAATGTACACGATGTGTGTTTTTAAAAGTTAATAGCGGTACACGGCGTGGGGTTTTCATCGATCATTTGCTTGCAATTTTCCGGGTACGTGCCTAAATCTAGCCCCTGTCGGATTGCCTTGACGGTCTAATGCGTCAGTCCCCTGCCCGGCCGAATATTCAATTTTTGTGCTTGCTTTACGCGTGGAATTGTTTATTGCTATCACGCTGGAGTCTCGTTGAGAGATTGGATCCACTCTTGTGTATGAAAAGTAAGAATGAGAGATTTGGATTAGATATCGGTATCAGTTCCCTGTGTTAAGTACTATCGTATATTTTAGTTTAATAGAAATTGTACTTAAGGTTTTGTAACCGAGCTCTAAGTGCGCTATTGGCTGGTTTTCTTTTAATGAAAGAGTGCAGCGCGGATATTACACAATATATGAAAATATGAGCATTGTAAATTGTTAGTTGCGGTTGTGTTGTGGTGAAACTAGTTGTGATTAAAGAAATGATAAAGATTATATAAACTTTATCGTTACTAATTACTAAGGTTAGTCTTAAAGCAGAAAGGATATATGAATATTGTCCTCTATAATATATTTGAAAAAGAAACATACATAGAGTGAGTAGGCAATCAAAGACCGTAATTGTAAGTACACTAACCCCAATAATTAAATACGTGTCTGAAGTTTTTATAGGAAAAGAGTTGCTACATTTTATTGGCTTTAAGTGCAGCATATAAAATTCATAGCACTCCAGCTTAATCAGGGTCCAGGCCCTGGGCGGTTTAATTCCGTTTTAATAAACCGTTATAATACTATAAAATGGGAAATAATCGTGCCTCGTTAGGGCTGCGGTGTTGGGGAGAAAATGTTGCTTCGAATCGTGTTATTACTTTCTATTTATAAGTTGTAAATTATCAATATTTTTCATTTTATATTTAATGTGTGTATGATGGACCTTTATAGATTTTTTCCTACCACCCTTTTCCTCTTGTTTATTTATTTATTTATTTTACTCTTTAATACAACTAAACAGACTTACATACTAGAACATACAAAAATAAAAGCAAGGAGCAGTTTAGTGTATTTGGCGGCCTTATCACTTAGTAGTGATCTGTTTTCTTTTTTCTTCTGTTCAATTGTTTCCATACAGATCAAAAATTAAAACGTATTTATTCGGTACTATATGGTATTGATATGTCCCATTTCAATATTTGATATAAATATATACATATAACCAACTCCACATAAAATAATTTTCCATCAGACTGAGATCTGTGATTAAAATTTCACCCTCACAACAATCCTTGTTAATAAAAGCAATCCTTTTTTAAACCCCCGGCATATTATGAAAAAATATTTCTCGTTCAATAGTAGCTAGGTATTATATAAGCAAAGTTTACTATATGGTTAACGAAACGGGGACGCATATAATACGAGCTGCAATGTATTTGAAAAGGTCGCTTCATCGGTCTAATTTCCGCGGTCCTCAGCGAAACAAAACAAATACTTGCACAATAGTACATGGGCCCTTCTATGCGACAGTACCTACGTATTTTTATATTATGCCTGCTTGGAAACAAAGCTTTAAAATGTAGCGTGCGTTGTTAGGGAAAATTACTTTTTAACAGATTAGTTGGTTGGGGCAAATAGAAGAAAACAAGGAGGTTAGTTCATAGTTATGATAGTGCGCTTTTAGGTAGAAATAGATAGTAATTAAAGAAGAATGATGCGACACCCAAAGTAACAAATAAAGAAATGAAGAAAAATAAATAAACACAATGTAAGAATTTATGTAATATTGTATCTTTTTCATATCTAATGTAAAGTATATCTTGTAAAGTATTATAACACGTAGCTTGTAAGTAATACGCTGTCATGCATGCTTAGACCTGAAGATACAACTTGCCCGAGAAGCAGCCGGCTTTATTTCTGTAATCCGAAGATTTTCCTCAATTCCTTGTAACTCCTTTGACTACACACTTGGATTAATTCGACTGACAAGTGATAAGTTTCCTTGTACGCTTTACATAGGAAAAGCATTTGTTATAATCGCTGTAAAAGTGGGACAAATCGGAGTTAAACGAGTTGAACTGGCTTACCTCATAAGCATGGATAAGTTTTTCTAAGCTATCGTTTACAATGTGGACTTTGTCGTACTACCGCGTTCTAACGCTTAAGACAGTCCCAGTGTAATATTATAAAATATATTTGTTGGTGTCCTAAGATTTTAAGACCACTTCATCAAAAATTTACCCCTTTACGTGATTTGTCTAAGACCGAAACAAAGCGAAATGAAAATGTACTCCCGCAATTGCTATTGAATGAAATTTATATTTTTGTCATCTGAATATATCGATATGCAAATGAGTTCAAGCGAACAGCCAGTAACCGAACGTTACACTTAACGTATAAATTTCCCAAACGAAACATAATCAATTATAACGGGACACTCAATTCCGCAATCTACGATCACCAATCAGAGGTCGGTATTTACATAGAAATGTGCAATCCTGATAAACATCGACCATTGGGGGCCGAAGACATTATGCTAATTCCACTAAGCATTATACCAGCCAATTATATACATATACATATTCATGATTACGCTCGCTATTGATGGCACCTACTAATGCTCATTAAGTGGTCTATTAATGAGCTGCGCTTTGAGTTAAATCCAAGGTGATTTTAAGAAATTAGAGATGTAAGTAATTAGATGCAGCACGATAGACGCATTAAATGTCAAGGTGTCCAAGGCATCTATTTACTTCTATTTTTGAATGAGAGGTCGATCGATGCGAGGGCGTTTAGTTATTTAAGGGCTGATTTTTCAATCCTCGGTTAAAACTTATTCGTCGAATAACGTATTAAACTACCATTTCAAAATGTATTCATATTGCATGCAATTGACAGTTTACAAGTGACATTTTAAATTTTAATATTATCGTGTAATACTTTATTGGACGGGTAAGTTTTAACCAGGGAATGAAAAATCGGCCCTTAATGGAATAAACATTAAATAAGGCAGAAATTTCAGAATAACATGCAAAGAATGAAAATTAAACGACATATTATGCAACCATGTAACTTGTAATTAAAAGAAGGGATAGATTTGTATGTTTTTATTTAACTTATAGAAAAAGTGATGCGTATAGAGGTATCAATTGATAAATAGCAGATAGCTAGTGAGCCGCAGCAACAGTGATGTAATCGTGACATTATTCGGGCGGTGTAAAGTGGCATTGTCTCAGCATCAGGGGTAGGACAAAAGAGCTCACTTAAGCCGGGTAAGCCGGAGGACGATGTTTGTACGGAAGGCAATAATGGACGATGTCACTGCCAACATTTGACTACGCAAACTGGCACGACGTCCCATTCGCCGTTTACCGTTTAAATGCTGAAATATTACTGCGATTTTTGCTTTGCCCCTCTCAATTTTGTTACGTGGAAACGTTCAGTCATGTTTCTAGAAGTGATAAGTGATAGTATCGACGCAATTTGATACTAAAAACCTTGTAGAAACAGCAAGCTGTGAGGAATAAAGTAAGAAATATAAAGCTGCTACAAGCACGATAGCGCATACACAGCCTAGGCATTTATAGAAATTATCGGAGAAAAGTAGTATAAGTTAAGTACAAATACACGCAAAGATAACAATGTAGTAACAAGGTGCGAAATTAAGTTATAGGCGTTAATTCAATCTAGATACATAACTAATAAACAAGCCAAATGCCCATTCCACAATGGGATTAACAATAAAGGAGTCTTGCTTATCTTGGGGTCTTGTTATTCGAGGTCCTCCTGCAAATGAAGGGTCTCAGTTCGAACTAATTTATTGTGGCCCAATTGAATCTTCATTTGACAACAATTGGGCAGGCCTTTGTAACCTGGAGGTATTCGGAGTTGGGATTTGTTTCATTATGCGATGGCGGCGGTAACTCGGTCCGTGTAACCGAAAACGTGTGACGTTTTGATATACGGAACCCCTGAATGGATGAAAGGACTAATAGAGAGTGGAGTGGTCGGTGGTGTTTACTTTTTAATTTGTTATATTGGTGCCCTATAGTTTCTGTTATGCTGTCAGATAGTGGTAGCAGATGTTATTTTTATGTATTCAAAATTTTTAACAACTAAATTAGCATCGATATTCATATTTTTCGTTCTATATAGCATCAATAATAATTATTTATTTTTGTTCTAAACCTTCCATTTTCCGTTAGTCTGAAACTTATTCGGTATCTACACTTTACTTTTGTTTTCATCAAAAGCGTAGTTATATGAAACTTTTATATCCGTCACTGAAATATACGTTTAATCTCTGTTTACATTTTCAAAATATAGTCACGAAATTGTAGCGCTTAAACAATTTTTGTTGGAAAGTTGCATCTTGGGGCTCATTACGCTGCTGCAGCGCATACAATGTCTCTTCGGGGGCGAGTTAGCACAGCTAGTATCATTCACACTAGTAATTTTTAATTAAAACTAAATTCTACATAAACATTTTTACTTGCGGGGAAACGAAATTATTGTATTAATTTATATTGCGCGGTGAGACTGTTTATCATTTTAATGTTTGGTGAGTTAATAAATTTTAATCTAGTGGACGGGATTATCGGTTAACTTTGTAGGTAGGTAGGTAGGTAGGTAGGTACGTCTCTTTATTGATACTGTTTTGTATTAAAGGTATTTAATTACGATAATCTGACGTTATGATATTGTAACGTATAATTCAGTTTATTATTACGTGAATTACATGTCCCGCAGCCGGAGGCCCCAAAAGAAACACAGATATACTTAGAAACTACATTTAATGACTAAAGTGAGACTTTTACACTCATGTCTGCACGATGCAGACCGGAGTTAAAGAATGAATTTATACATTTTAATAATTATAAAGACGTAAGCTTGGATGCTAACTCAGGGAAATCGGACCCACATTCTATTCCCGTGCGAACGGCGTATTCAGCGGTTTCGTATGAAGGCAGGGCCGTAACTACTCCCGCCGAAGTTCAGCGACCATTTTTGAATTTTGTGAAAAAATGTTGCTGGCTCATCTGCTCATCTGTGGCCCTCTATAAAGTATGTGTCGATCTGCGTCACATCATGTATCAAATGGCCAAAATTAAGACTGCACCAACCAGAATTATGTATATAGGGATAGTGGTTTGATATATTACAGAATCCTATTCTATAGCGATAGGGGTTTGCATTAAAACTTGCTATTGGATTTTGTGCAAATCTTCCAATTTAACTGAGTTGAGAATTGCGTATCTTGTATATTTATTTCTAATGTCCTTGATATCTGTACCGCTTATCTTCAGTGCCTGTTCCTTAATTTTGTCATTTACATTATAGATCTTGAAATTCTCCGACTCGAACATACATCCAGTAGGTATAGTTAATAAGAATGTACCTTGGAGTATCACGAAGTCCTCTTGTTGCATTTATAGTGAGATTTTAGATGAGCGTGGTAAAAACTTGCGTCGTTTCTTTTGAGAGTGAAATAACTGTCGTCTCGCAGGAACTATTTAAGGTTTGATTCTGAATCTGAATGAAGTCCTGAATACAGTCCGGCTTCGTCTGAATTTGATTGTTTTTCGATTCTCAGAGATACCAGATATTATACTTCGGGCATTCAGCCTCTATGTACAAGAATGAGTTACTGTTAGTTGCTATATAGGGATAGGAAGGGATGAGGGCCTGCCTATTCTTATTTGTAAAAATAACTAAATGAAATAAATCAAGAATATCTACTAGTAGAAACTAATCGAAATTTAAAAATTACTACAATATGCTTATTCGAAAAGTAGCATCCAGGCTTAAGTAAATCATAATATTCTCTATCTTATATTTGATTCTTAACATAAATTTTACCTACCTAATTTCTTAATCATCTTCCTAACTATTTCCATAACTAACATAGAATGATGATTAGCCAACTTAATGTATCAAATAAGATTATTGTCATTTTTTTTTTTTTAGAATTGAATTAATGTGAAATTAATTTTCGTTTGATTTTCCACTATATGAGAAAGAATAGATGGCTGTTTTATATTAATTATATAAAACAATACAATAGTAATTGATGATATAAACTGAATGCTGATTTTTTGAAGAGCTTTAATGAAACTGTCATATTTTAATTATTAAACCTCTCTTTATACGATTTGGCTCTAACGTTTCTAATTGAACTAAAACTTTAGCAAACTTACTTTTGAGACGATTAATTTGTATTTCATATAGAGTTTTAAAATGATAATCTTAAAATTTTGTATATATTCTGTCAGCTGATTCTGTAATTTACTTTCATCTCTATATCATCAAG
>CAJQZM010027797.1:0-13058 GCA_907164665.1 Colias nastes | reverse complement strand
TAACAAGACATTACATGTGTCACAACAAGTGATGGAAGAGGCTCATTACGATAAAATACACCATTAAATATGGAACAAGTGATGCGGTAACCGGCATGGCATCGATTTCATTGTTTCATCGGCAAAGCAAACGATGATTGTTAGTTTGCGCAACTTACTCTCTTACTTCGATGCCCAATGCGGCCACTCTGTGCAAATCGGTCCAATTATGCAAGTGTCTCGACTAGAAAATGAGATGGCCTGTGCGATATTTGAACTCGATTGATTTACTTACGTAATCTGTGCCGGAACAGAGTCGTTGTGAATTCTTAGAATCTAACTATTTATAAGTAATCTTTGGAATTTAGATTGTTTTGTTCAAACTTTATCAAGTACTTGTTAAGTACCTACCCTAATGTCTATCCTAATCTGGTTGTTGATGAGATGATTTAATTAATTTAAATATTTTAGAATTGAGTAATTGGACTATACCGCTAAGGAAGAATAATAAAAGAATTATGAATAACATATGGTACACATAGTTTCTGAAGCTGTGAGGGGAGATGATGGGGTCATTGATCTGATCGACAAAAAGAGGGTCGTTACCGGTGTAAGGTAAACTGTCTTTAGATGAGGTGCTGGGTGTAGGGAGGGTTTTGTCGCGTTGTGAACCCCGGAAAGCGTATGCGCAGGTGAGGGGTTAGGACTAGGAGCGGCGTAGTTCCGGTCTCTCATTTCTATTAAAATAAACAGATTTCGAAAAGTGCAGAGTTTAAACATTTAATTATTAAGAAGACTGGTCTTATAATGTTGCACGATCAAATATAATTAGAAATGTTTTATTTGACTTGTTCCATATTTTAAAATTTAATTACCTAATATCTTAAAATAAAAATTACCGTGATTAATAATAATAACCATCGATTATTAACGATTTTTATGCCCTTTGTATTTACTTAATTGTAATCATGTAGGTACGTACTTGAAAATACTATCCTATTTATTAATAATATACTATCTTATGTTTCGTTCCATTTCTGAAGGAATACAAGAGGCTCCGAGCCATTAGCTGCCGTGGTTGACAGCGGCCGCGCCTGCATTTGTCTCATGCAAACGATAATGTCCGCATCACTGCTTTTTATAATCGCCACGCATTGTTTCCACCTACTTGGAAGAACAGTATTGTCGATGCTCTCAACTGATATGAAACGTTTTTAAATCAATGCATTTAATCTTTTGTTTTACAGAACAAAAGATTTTAATCACTTATTCAAATTGAATTATGTAAGCGATTATATAATAAACATGTAGAGGGGCATAAAAGTACGTCAAACTCTTTACTCTATATTACAATGTTCTATGCAGAAGGGCAGGTACATACCTACATATTATATTGCTGGATATATCGTATAAACTTACATACTTTAGCTCTTTTTATGAACAGCGCGGGTAACATAAAAGTAGATCAATACAAGTACCGCGATGTTGATTTGTTCTTTGCGAGATGTATACTGATGCAATATGCAACATACACTTAGTTTATCTGTTCAGACGTTGTGCCGTGTGCGCCCGGAGATAGGTGAGGGTGACAGTAATTGACAGGTCGGCGGGCATAGGACACTTGTGACTTGACGCACGTGCGAGAAGACTCGGGCCCCCGTACTAAGCAGGATGTCTTAAAATAGACTAAATGCCTTTATGAAGGCATGCTCTCCAAAGCGAGGTGGCATCCGGCTACGATTGTGCACACAATTCTTTTCTAAAGGAAACTTATAAATAACTCGTTCAATTATTCAAAACCATTGAACTATAAACACGTATCGCTTATTGCTTCGTGTCTGAGTCAGTGCCCGAAAGTCGTTTGTATCGCTGCTACCGGACCCTTATCGAGCATCTTGCCGACACACTGTTTCACGGAATGCCTATTGTTTGATTAACGACCCCGCACTTCTGACTGTGAACTATTTGGAACAATTCCGACCGGTGTTGTTGGTTACGTTTCAAATTATTATAACTTATATTTACAAAGTCAATCAGGTCTTCGTAAAAGAAACGTAAACAATAGGTATGTAGTTATACTAACAAACTATCGAGTCTATTATCAGTGTAAAAAATTGATATAAAAGTAAAAAAGAATAATACGTCTGTAACTCATCAGAGCTTACTTATAAAATCAAAATAGTCACGAGATTAAACCATAAAATTGTTTTGCAGTGTTCGCCACAAAATTGAGGTCATCGAAAGATGAACGACGCAATAAAATCCGGATGAATGCCTCAAAGATTATATAGAGCGGGCCCGCGGACTTGCACGTGCGCCGAGAGGGTCCCGCGGGCCTCTGAAGTTATGCGTTTGTATTGTACCTACCGATGGGAACGTACCTGCAATTGCGCTCAAACAAGTGTTTCCGGTCATACAACTATATCCGGTGTATACAGCGACGAAATCTGGTAGCTTAGGGGGTACCATGTACAAACACCTTTTCAATATTTTCATAAATAGCCCTGTATTTTTTATACATATCTATATGAGTAACTAAAAATAGCACAGCTGTATTAAATCAGTGCTGATCAGTGCTGCTGACTTAATGTGGACCTATTTAACATCAATCGATAAGTGTACATTTTTTAAATATAGAAAAACGTATTTTAATGATATTAGCACCATAATAACCAGTCTAAGTTTTTGTTGGTGCCTGACTAGTGAATATTGATGATATTGCCGATACATAAAAAATGAATACATACAGTACCGGTAGCTTTTCATTAGCTGAAGAATTTAAAAACCGGTTGCTTTACATCGGAGCAATTCGTTATTCGAGTTTACTTTTCACGGATTGAATGGCTCAGCGAGACTGGGCGTCATTCAAAACCTAGCGTTGTACAAATTAACGAGTTCTGCAGGTGACAACGAATCAATGGCGCTGATTACACTTCAAAATTCTATTCAACAGCATTGTTCCCAAACTGGTCAACCTGCTCAATCCCTTTTAACAAAGGGTTTAAATAACTAGAATGAAAACATTTTGTATTTGTTGTTGCTGTAAAAGAGTCATAAGAAATTTAGCAACAGTGATGCAAAATATACCTAAACTTATAGTTAGTATTTGGTTAAACTTTGATTTGGTTCTTTGTTAGTGAATAAATATGAATGAAATAGACAGTACAATATATTTTGAGTTATAAACACAATGAATTCTTGAATAATAAGATTTCATCAAAGCGTATCGAATGGACGCGGTGGTGGCGTGTAACATGCTTGGGTTCCACTTAGTGCTGCACCCAAAGGATATTGGTATTGTCTTCATATCATTAGAGCCATTATACTTGCTTATTGAAGCGTACATTCATTATACTAAGTATGTTCATATTAAACTTTGATCACTGTCTGACATCTTTGTTATAATCGTGAGTCACAAACAATAGCATAATTATAATGTTAATGAAAACAGTCCATAATAATCCAAACTAAACTGAAAGCGATACAAATTGTTAAACGTAGGTAGCAGGGAAGTACTTGTTCACTTTCTACGGCTCTATTTATCCTATCTGAGTTAATCATGAAGTAACAACTTACTGAATGTATGTACTTAGTTAGTTATATTTTTTGAAATAACGATATATTCCTTATTTTTAAAATTTCAAACTTATTTATAAAAATAAACTTTACGTCAGCGTGGCGCTACGACTTACGAGTATTCTCCGACGTAAAATATTTTTATTGCATAATAGTAAACACGTTTATGTAATATTTTGTCGCACATTATTGACATAATTTTTATGCAATGAGGCAGACATAGGACACTCATCCTCGCACAAGTTTGACTTCGTTACATGACTCCGAAAAACAATATCCTATAGTTATGCATGTGTACTGACTACTGAAGGTGTCAGCGACACACTTATAGTTGTTTAATGTTTGTTACATACTTGTTTTTTTAACTTATTTGTTGTGTATGCTTTCATTCAGAAAATACTTCCGAAACTTATCAAAGCAGACATTAATATTGATTTTTATTCTAATGTGAGCACTAGCACACACCGCTTTGTATATACCTACTATTCAAACGATAAGTTATGGGTGGATGTGATTAGGATGATTATTTCAAACTTGAGGAACTTAACTTTTTTATTTCGCCACATTCAATCAGATTCAGTAAAATCTAGCCTCTGCTTTGTTTAATAAGATTATCAATGGCAATATAAAGCGGACCAATACTAATTGAATAAGATTCTGACATTTGTACTATATTTTTACGAAATAAGTTATGAAAATAAATTCTTGAGAGTTAAAATACGTCGAAATGATTTACTTTTCTTTAGTTCTTTACAGTCGGGCATTATTAAACGAAACAAGATTTTGTTCGAGACGCGGGCCCGTAAAAATTTCGCAACATCGGTCGTAACCCATTTTAGTTATAACCGTGACGTTCAGGTTTAACAAAGCGCGAGTCATCAAGAAATATAGGGAGACGGGCATTGCCGAAAACAACAATGAAGTACTGTTACCATAATGACACTTTACGAGCGCCAACATCGAACTGCGAGAACACGACGCGGCGCGGTCGCGATGCACGAATGTGGTCTGCATTGTTTCCGCATTATGCTGCGCCATCGAGAGCGACATTGATGTTTCGCGGACAAAGGTCCCTGCAACAGTCGATTTGCCGATGGCGACCCTATCTGACATTCGATTTGATTCTTAGAATCGATTCGTTTGCCGGCAATCGCTTTACTTCCTGTTCGCAGGTAATATTCCCCAGATGTAAGTTCAATAAAACGAAAGTGATTAAACGGTGCAGCAATGATTTTCGTATTTTTTATAAGATCCAATTTATATAAATATCTCACTATTCTTGTGCGTTCAATGTCCCAGTGAAATGTATAAAAAACGTGTTTTTGATTTTTTTTATAAAATTATCTTGTAGAAATTGGAATATACTACAAAACACGAATCCGTAGATATCAACAGCTATTGCTACAAAATGGTTATAAGGAAATTATAAGTAGGTATCAACCATGACAATAAAATGAAAGCTACAGTTATCTATTTATACAGGATAGATATAGATGCGGATGTTGACAAAGGATTTGAGCGAAATGTTTGGGCTAAAAATTGAGCTGAAATACAGGTTGTTAGTAGGTATATGGCTGTAGCGGTCACAGTGGGCGGTCGATAGTGTGACACGTATCAAAGTTGTGTTACACGGGGACCACAGCAACGCAGCCTCACTGTTCACGCACGCGATCCACTGAGCACTCCGACGTTGTTCAGATTTACCGCTTACATGTCGTGGTCTAGATGCACGGCCGTGTGGTCTCGGCGTTACGACCAATATTGCTAATCACCGCTAACTACATGTTATTCATTGCAGCCGATCATTGGCAGGTTTATACATGGATATCTCATGCGATATTATTGTACAAATGACTGTAAAACATAGATCCTAGATTATGTTCATAATGTTGGCAAAAATATTTAATTAATTTCAAACTTTTGCAAAGTAAGAAAATGAAAGTGGAAGAAGCTTAGAATAAAATTACATTCTGTTTGAAAAACTTGCAAGTTCTGTGTTCTGTCCTACTAATAAAATGAAACCCCAAACTAAATTGTATGTTTAAAGTAGGTACCATGTATATAATTTAAGCAACAATAGATCATTTCATATGTAGAAATAATTTGAACGTATTATCATTACACGCAGGCGGCAAGAGCTCCGGTGTGCGCGTGGGCCAGGTGCAGCAATCTGTACATTCGACGTCGGGCACGCGCACCCTCACTGTGCTTTTAATAAATTTCAATGCACATAAAAAAGATCTATCAAAAGCTGGCGACGCAAAATAGACCGGTGTTGGTGTTCGGGTGCAGCGCGTTGCTCTTCTAGCGCGGATAGGTCGCGGCGAACAAAACACCGTTTGTTGGGTGTGCAAACAAGTTTCAATTAAATTTAAAGGTGTCCCAACGGGTGTGTCCGCCAGTTGCTCTAAGTAATTACCATTTATTCAATAACTAAATTTTCATATTCAAATGAGTGGTGGGTTTACCGGCGACATGGGGTTAGATAGGAAATAGGCGGTACACAGATTTGATGCAATGTATCAATTTTACTTTTGTTGAAACTTCCACTTAAACTAAAACTGTATTCTTGCATGAATCTTAAGTACATTATTAATATTCCAATTTTAATAAAATAATGAAAACGTATAAAAATAATAATCATCATCATATTACAAAATATAAAATGAGTAAGTATATCTAAGAAAATTGTGCAAAGTGATAGCCATTAAATTAAATTAAAATCTCATGGAAATAACGAAATTAAAATTAATAAGGGAGTGAAGTGATAGTTGTGAATTATTAAAAACAACAAGTGTTTTATTAAAAATAGCTATACTTGCCAACTTATCAATATTCAATATGCTTCTATTACACATTCTGAACGACGCAACCTGCAACATACTTACATTAATGTCTACGCAAACATTATGGATAGGATTTCATTAGATAAACAATAGTATTGGGTTTAAATAGTAACGGAACCGTTACTCATTTATACTTGTGATAATCCGTTGGCGAGAGATCTGTAAGGGCTTCATTGGATGCAGCTGCCCCGCTCCGACCCCAGGACTTTCCCCTTCGTCCCAGTACACTATAAATACCTTTGGCTAAGAAAAGCAAAAAATCCAAATAACGGTTAGTTTCGGAAAAAATACATTTAAATGTGGGAACAATCTTTTTTCCGTTTCCCTACGGTAAATTTGTACTGTATCTATAAATTTTTTGCAATGCAGTTTTTTTGCGTTTTTATCAAAATTCTGAATGAATAGAATCTGTAACGGTGGGATTTGATATCTAGTACATAATTGAAAGTAATATAGAATGTAAAAATTTGTAATATTACTAAAGAAAAGAAAAGCACAATGAGTTTATGAATTCTTGTTTATAAATTAAATAAACACCCAATATAAGAGGAGTAAAATTATAATTATTATTTTCGATACGTAAGTGTCTTTACTCTTTTGTAGAATATACGTGTTGATAAAAAATAGAATATAATCATACCTATCTAGTCAATAAATATAAAAAAATAATAACTAATCTGTCTATATGTCACGTAATTAAATCACAAAGAAATTAATTATATAGGTACGAAATGAAAATATTACTATCAAAATTACAATAAGACCAACGTGTACCGATTACTTATAAAATTATCTATACTTCTATACTATCTATACTTTAATATTATATTAATAAAATATTATAATATTATAAAGAGGAAAAGTAACGGAAAGGAAACGCATAAACTACTGAACCGATTACAATGAAATTTAGCACACATATAGAGGGTAACTTGGATTAACACATAGGATAGGTTTTATCCCGGGAATCCCACGGGAATGGGAACTATGCGGGTTTTCCTTTGAAAACGCGGGCGAAGCCGCAGGCGGAAATCTAGTAAAATTATAAAGTAACACAACATAATATTATTATTAGAAAAGAAATTTTTCCCGACCGTGTGTCTGATAAACTTAGGAACTATGCACCGATTTTGATTATGATTTCTTCAATGCGAGGCATGATTGACTAGACCTAAGAGGAAGGACTTAGTTTGTATAATTTTAAATGTTAAACAACAGGCAAAGTCGCGAGCGGATAGCTAATAACTTAGAATCAAAGTTATTAAATAACATACACTCTTCGCGTATTAAATATTTTATGCTCTGCTCTATTCTCTCCTCTAACTAATTTCTTTCGTCTGGTAAGTGGTTGTCTGGATGAAATTTCTATTTAGAGATAAGACCGCCATTTGTGTTAATTAATAATTTTATAAGGTTTCATAGGTTATAAAGCAAAAAATTATAAATATATTCTTTGTACAACCACTATAACCATAGGTAGGTATATTGGTATTTGTTGTTGTCATTAAAGTTGTATTTACAATTAAACATTAGCATAAATAAACACGCAGCATTGTGTACCCACCGTCTAAATATATAACATAACCGTCGAATGTATTTATAAGTGTCTATACATAGCTGGGCAATATGAAAAAGCTCTTAGGGAATTCGAGAGGGTGAAAGGTGGCCGGTGGCGCGGTGACGCACCGGCCGCGCTCTATAGCGTGTGCCGAAATCTCAGCTGTTTCTCGCTGTGTATACAGGGTGTTCTTTTTTGTTACGTTGAACAATAAAAATAATATAAATTCTTACTAGCTTACGATATACATAAACATATGACTATAGAAATGGTTAATGTCACGAAATATGTTATAAAATTAATGTTGATGGATAAGATTTTTTTTTTATATATAGCAACTAGAACACTCATATTAAACTTAAAATATAAATAATGCAAAATAATTAGCTTGATTAAACATATCTCAAACTTTATTCAGATGTACATTAATCTTTAGGAGAAAATGATGTATGAGATCGCATATATTAAAGAAAATTCAAACACCCTGTATAAAATATTCAATCCGTCTGTATTAAAAGTGTTTATAAAAGCGTTGAATGGCGCTGTGCGCTTTATATAGAACTCTACAGCAATGCCATTATTCAAAATTAAACTACTCACCTACCTGCAAGCTTGGGGTTGTTGAATGAAAATGAAATATCTACAAATTAATTTATTTAAACGAAAATAGACTCTATTTCACTCTATATTTTTAGTCGATAACTAAAAACGAGACATATGACCCTCATGTAAAGTTAATTTTACTGAACACACTTAGTCCGACGTTTAACGTTACTTACGACATTTTAGTACGTACGTATATTTAACAATGAATGAGGGAGACTCTCGTTCTTGCACATTCGAGAAAGGCACAATGCGTTTAGAATTTGTTTGAGTTTGGTAAGGGTTTGTTTGGCGCTTACGTCAATTCGCTCGGAGAGGGTAGCGTGATGCAGATGTGCGATTCGGGTAGAGACATGTGATTCTGCACGCGCAACCAGCTGCTGGCATAGCTGTGCACTGATTCAATTCATTGCAGGGTCTACGGTCGCGTACCTACCGCTTTGTGTAGTTTTATATATGAAGGTAAGCTCAACAAACAATGATATAGATACAATAACAATGGCAGATACAGCTCAGGTGTGCAAAGGTTGGTTCGTAACGTATCAAAGTAAAAAATGATAGATATTTTTACGACTTTCGGCTTCGGATAGGTTTCCACGAAATATACTGACGAAAATATTGCTTATAATATGGCAGATTCAGATTTTATATCAAAATGTTATTTCTGAAAAAAAAAACTGATTATATTCATAAACCATAAATGTAGGTTCCGATTTATCAAATAATGCCAATCACTACTGCATCGTAATTATAAACAGCTTAGCTGATCGTTATGTTTTTAAGTTATTACTTACTTACATTTTTTTCAAAACTGTAAGCTTAATAAATCTTGCGAGGTTCTTGTGCCATATTACTTGTAAGTCTTGTAACTTACTAGGTAATATGATTATAATATAAAAAAAATAAGTTAGTTCAATAAGTTTACCTACTTGTTAAGTATGTAGTAGGTACTTACCTATTCGTAACAATATCCGGTTGCAGAAAAGAATTTATTATTCATGACAAGGTATATAATCAAAGCATTCAGTTAGATACACTAAAGAATTGCTGTACCTACTGAATATGTTTAATTTATATTAGTACATGTATATGTATGATGATGAATTTAACACCTTTCCAAATTCCACCTAAGAACAACTTAACTCTAGACATATTGTTAACTCAATTGTTTTAGGTAGATGATATACGTTTTCATCTTGTAAATCAGTCTGACCTGATAAATTAATAAATTATGGTATTTTCTAAAATTAATAAGTACCTAGGTCGATAAGTAGTTCGCGATTATCATTATCAATACTGTCTGAATGTAGGTAACATAATATCTTTGTAGGACGTAAACAATGAAAGCGCTATTTCAAAGTTCGTGTTTAAGAATCTATTTTGTGAGTAATTTATATTCGTAATTATGTATTTACAATGGGGAATTGCGACTGCTTCTTCTAAAAGTAACTTTGAATTTCAGTTTTTAATATGAAGTTAAATCTCAATTAAACCACATTTATCTACACTAATATTATAAAGAGGAAACTTTGTTTGTTTGTTTGTTTGTTTGTTTGATTGTAATGAATAGGCTCATAAACTACTGGACCGATTTTGATGAAATTTGGCACAGGCAATCTTTAGACCCTGAGAAAGAACATAGGCTACCTTTTATTGCGAAATATGTACCACGGGCGAAGCCGGGGCGGACCGCTAGTTTCAAATAAATATGTTGTTGCATCGAAGTGTAAATATATTTTTAAACTGTTAGGTATATGTTGTGTAACTAAAATATAAAACGCAAATAAATTATTTTATAAGAATAGATAATCAATATGACTTATAATTTTATTATAAACTTTAAAAGAGCGTTCCAAACTTTCGACACTGATACATCGATAAATATTAAATACTCACACACTTTTCTTCATACCGTAACTGAAGAAAATCAAAATGTTATTAAATCACGTTATAAATTATAGCTGTGATTACAGTGCGCGGAATTAACCGCCAATCGTGTGACATTGAGCGGGCCCGGGCATAGCTCACCACCTGCCCGCGGCGCCCCTGTCCATCGGTATTTCCGCCATAGCGCACGTCCCCTAGCAGGCGCTCGTGCCGAACCGTTACGCACGCGCCCCGGCCCCCGCGCATCACACCTGGCCGACACACCCGACACACCCCGACACAGCCGCCGCTTTGATGACACTCCATTTGACACCTGTCAAACTTTAATTATATGTCGTAATTCACGGTTTGCCATTTTATATACTTCAGTAATAGCTACATAATTTGAATCAATTCAAGATATTTATTTTATTTTATTATACTCGTATAGTCTCATATCCTGATAGTGGGTATAGATAAAATAATCGTACACAAACCAAACATTTATAATATGTACATATTTTTGTCGAATTTTTATTGTAGACCGTACTGAAATTTTTAGTTTTTAAATGTAAAAAAATAAGTAAACTGTACTTAATAATTAATAAGTTTGTTAAGTAGGTATTCAATCAGACTACTATTATGTCGACTGAAATAGGTACCTAACCTACAATTATTATACAGGTAATAAATTCCAAATCATCAAGTTATAAAATAAAACGTTGCTATGTTCGAGATACAGAGGTCAAATTAGATTTTTCGAGTTATAGAGTGAAAATATGTACCAAAATGGCTTGGAGGGACTCGGTGATTATTTCAACTAACAGAGGGTCAAAATTTCAAGTAATAGAGGTTTTCGTGTTTGAAGGGAAGGGAACAAAACATTTTTTCGAGATTTGGAGGTTTTTGACTTATCGAGGTTCGACTTAACGAGGTGCTACTGTAACAAGAACATTTTCTCAACACATTAAAAAATACAATTAAAATTTATTTATTTGGGCCAATTCCGAAATTGAGTAAATTTGTTTAAAATAGGTAAACGAATTACACACATTCGAGATCAGGAATGGTTTCTGGAATAAATTCCAATTTCAATTAGAAATACGCAATTAATTGAAAGTGATAAACATGCCTTTTATCACCATATCATTTATTTCAACAAATAACTATTAATGTTTATATTAGTTTATTTACATTACACTAAAATGTTTACGTTTCCCAAGCGCGAAAGCGATAACAGTTCATTCATAACATCCGAAGATAATAATTAAGTAATGACTGGCATTTGCCTCACTGATTACATTACATTCGATGTCTCCCCGAGTGATGAAAGCTAAGAATAACATCATAATCAAGTAATGACATAGTGGTTTAAGGTATTGTTATTGAGCGCCGATCAACGCGATTAGTCACAGTTGTGTATTAATCGAGCATTTGATGTCCATGTCGATCCCTTGACACATATATAGGCTGAGTCATTACATGCATTTCACCACATATGGCCCTCGTCATCGTGATGTGGATTATCAGCTTGGACCTTGTTCTTGCAATGTTGGCAACTTACTAACACAATGTAACCGATGCAGCGTTTGTCGTGTTGTGAATGTTAACAAAGAAAACCATTTTAAACTAGAAATGGATAGTTCAATCAAAATTATACAATTTCTTCCAATGTCTAAATTATGATGCCTTTTTAATTTTAGGATAGGATCTTCCTTATTTGTATGTAGCTACCTAAATACCTACAAGTGATTATCCACTTTATGAAATTGAATGCATAATGTCTTCATATGCATTTTTTATTTTGCAACCCTTACTAAGTATAAGTTGAGAAGAAACCAAAACTTGTTTCCATGAGAATCCACAAATAACCCACGGAACAACAAGCTCTGTGGGAATTAACACTGGTCACAGAGTGAATAATAACAAAGCATTCTGGACGTTATACTTCCGCGTTGGAAAGGGGTTGCGAATGTTCCTTCCTTCATTAAACAAACCTGCATACAAGGAAGCTTTCAAACGTTCCCTATGTATGACATAGAAACTAGTTTTTATTTCCTGTTTTCAAAAACAGACATTTTGGATAGGAAAATGAAAAAGTAGGTATGTAAAAATATAAAGTATAAATCCGCATCTAAGATCCGCATGTGTTATGACTTGACAGATGAATGAAGATCGATTTTATAATTATGATTACGTACGATAATAATTCATAATTGTAACACCATACTTAGGCACAATAAACTTGGAATGTAGCACACGATCTCAACATTCAACTGACACGTCTGTATGACATATGAGGCGTCGAGTTTATTGCAGATTCAGCTAATTTATAGTGCGACTTGTCAAATAACTGTACTTGATCACTTGTCACGGTCACGGACAATAAATGCTGTTAAAATTAATTTAAAATCAACTATGGACATGTTGTTATCTATACAGTAACTGCCTTACTGGTAAAAATGTATTAAGTTATGTTTTTAATAAGTCAAGGTCATTTACCATAATGCTGCTATCTTTTAAGTCTAAGATATGTTATTATTATCATCATGTCCTATATTCATGTGTCATCACTGTTATTTGAGAAGTTACCTTTTTTGTTGAGTAGGTCAATTATGAGTAAACTTTAT
>CAJQZM010027795.1:0-26145 GCA_907164665.1 Colias nastes | reverse complement strand
TTGTATATTTTGTAATTGTGGTTGTGAAATAAAGATATTTTTATTTTTATTTATTTTATTTATAAAGTACATAGGTATATGTATTTCAAAGGGTTTGTCTAACCTCCTTTAAATTGGATTTCTAATAACCAAAACAATAGTTCAAATCATTTGTGTACTAAACACCTATATAACGGTGCGTCTTGGCAAAGCGCGTGACATCATGCCGGCCCTGGTCGAGGCTACCACGGTTCCAATGTCATTCGTTGATGACGGTATGTTTATTGAGATGAACGTATAATGCCTTTTTATTATAGTACCTAGGATAAAGATTCCTAATCGTTGGTAAGTATTTGTAGTGTTATGAAGTTGTTTTGCAAGTGAAATATCTGTATATGGAAGATTTGGTGTGGCTGTGGAGGCAGTTTCGCAAGGATCTTTAGTATTGTCGTTGAAAAGTATATAATATTATAGTGTACTAGCGGCCCGCCCCGGCTTCGCCCGTGGTACGTACATATGAAAAATAGATGTTGGCCGATTCTCAGACTTACCCGATATGCACAGAAAATTTCATGAGAATCGGTCCACCCGTTTCGGAGGAGTATGCAGACTAACATTGTGACACGAGAATTTTATATATAAGATTTACTATAAGTTGATTGGCATTAGCTTGTTAGTACTTATGTAATATGTATGTTTCTAGCTTGCATATAGATCAGTTTGGTGAGCACAACAGCTGTTCTCCAAACGGCCATTTTGAGTTCGATAAATAGTGATATAAATTATAAGCAATAAAGAAAACTTGAGAGTATACAGAACATGAAAGGTACTGAAAATAAAACAAACAAAAATTTTCCACAGTTTTCACTAGAATCTAGACATAGATCCTCGTATTATATATGTTTTTTAATCCAAACTAGCGACCCGCCCCGGCTTCGCACGGGTGCAATGCTGATACTAAATACACTACAGAAAAACTGTGAACGTTGCGTTGTATATAAAAATTAAAAACATAGCGGCCCGCTCCGGCTTCGCACGGGTATAAAATATATAGCCGGGCGGCCGGCCGGTACCGCCGCAAACGCTACGTCCCGCAATTTTTAAATCTGTAATATCTTCGAAAATATTCACTTTAATCATACGGTGTAAAGGGCCATATAGATCTATATTAAATGAACAATGTATTCAAGGTATTTAATTGGTTAAGGATTAATCCTGTATTGGTTAAAATCGCTTCGAAAATTAGCCATTATTTGTCGTAAAAAATAAATGACAAAAAAAAGTTATTGTGGGTTATCCATAAGAGATAGACATATACCATCGCGGACTTTTCTGTAGACCTTTTCAATGTGTATAATACTTTAGTTACTTACATTATTTTGATAAAACTCGTAGGGTTCCGCCTGCGTTTGCAATGTAAGCGGAAAAAATGTAATTTTTTACGACATCACATTAGAAACCTCAAAAATAACAGTACTTCTCAACTATTTAATGGATGTTATTATACATATAAACCTTCCTCTTGAATCACTCTATCTATTAAAAAAAACCGCATCAAAATCCGTTACGTAGTTTCAAAGATTTAAGCGTACAAAGGGACATAGGGACATAGGGACAGAGAAAGCGACTTTGTTTTATACTATGTAGTGATAAAATGATGAAATCAACCTTAATATAGATTTTATAGCAAATATGACTGCATTGCTAAGTGGGTTCATTTAACACCTGCGTCATCTTCTATCCATGTGGGTGGTGTCGTCAAGTGTAAAATTATATCATTGTAATAATCATGAGCCTAATAATAGATAAATATATGTATATTGTATATCCGATTGTGGTTTCCTATTTCTTTAGAAAATAGTGTGTAAAAGTTTATATATGTATATCACTACATAGTATAAAACAAAGTCGCTTTCTCTGTCCCTATGTCCCTTTGTATGCTTATATCTTTAAAACTACGCAACGGATTTTGATGCGGTTTTTTTTAATAGATAGAGTGATTCAAGAGGAAGGTTTTAGTATATAATTTATTAGGTTTTAGACAAAGCGGGCGAAGCCGCAGGCGGTAAGCTAGTATATTATATTTTGTATGTTTTAGTTATCTATTTATGTTTGAGTTTGAGTAATTTATGCTTCTCACTAATGCAGGTGAGGAAATCCTAGTGTTGCCTCCAAATACACGTAATACAAAATTATAAACATAAAAGTTTGAAATGCAAGACAAGTAAATGCAAAATGTTCCGAACAAAACGGTCCAGATTTGTTAGGTCTATTTACTCTATTAAGATGAAGGTGTTCTTCTGGGAAATCGTAAGTATGTAAATTTTACTGAATCATGTGAGAAAGTCACCACAAACCTGTGCAAAATGTAATATGTACTACCTACAGCTAGAGCAGGGATTTCCATAGATTGTTGGAGTTAATAAACTTCGTTATAAAAATGTCTCCAAAGTTTTCCCTGTGCCATTCTACGTGTTATACGATCACGGTCACAATCGCGAAATTTCTTTGAAGTCGTATAGAGTGACTGTTTGCGGTTTGGGGCTTTTTAAACTTTGTTATGAAGTGATTAAATGAGGAAACTTGATATTGCAGATTTAGCAGGATTTGTGAAGTTAATGTGTTTGCGTAAATTGTTATTGGATTTTTAAATCCAATAACAATACTATATTTTTTTTGAGTTTGGGGGTATACAAGGAAGTTAATACCAATTGAAATTATTTTATTACTACGATCTTAGGGAGGGACTTATTTTAATTATGTATTACTTCCACATTCTACTGTTCTTATATTGATTTTATTACATGTTCAATTGAATTAAATATATCGCCCCATCTCCTTATTCTTATATCTCCAATGAAATGTACACATGCATTATCTGAGTTCTCTAAAGAATGTATTACACAATTTTTTCCTTTATACTTTATTATACAAGCATGTATTTGTGTCAAAAGTTTGTATTGTAGACTTGAAGACAAACAGTTACGTAATATGATAGCTTGCAGTTCCGTGACCTTCACACTGAAAAAACGTAACGGCTATAAATAAACAAGTTGCAGCTATTTACAACCGAGTAACTTGCTTCGGAGGGAGCCTGCAAAGTTTGTTGCTAAAATTATACAAGTCAACTTTGTTAACGTATGTTGGTAATATAAACCCACTAAGGTGGTCAAAAAATACGTATTAAAGGTTTGTTGCTTTTAACCTATTCACTCAGTAAACTTAACAAACCTATTTACTATAGTGAATCGCGTTACTCTGTTAACAATACCCAACGTGCTCTGTTGTTTTTAGCAAAGTAATTCAGTGAGTTCAAATATTTTGCTTCGTAAAACTAGCTAAGTAACACGATAATGTTAATCATATTTATTGGGTAGGGACAGCCAATCTACTTTGTTACTTCTACTCAATTGAAAATTTGTATACGTAGCCAAGTTACTGGGTACTGTCAATCGTGTTCATTGGGTAACTATAACTAAATATACTCTGTTCATTCTAGTCAATTAAGATTGGTATATTTAGCCAAGTTACTTTGTATTCTTAGGCGGGTTTATTAGGTAACCATAGCTAAAATACTTTGTTGCAAGTACTAATTCAAACGACACATATTAACTTATATATTTTCAGTATAAGCTGACCTGTGAATGTTTGTAAAACCTATACAAGGTATAACAGAAAGGGGATATACACATCCGAACAGGGCGTGATGCACTGATGGAACTGAACAACTTTTCCCAAGGAAAATGGGTCGAAAGATGAAAAAAAAATTAAACCTCTCCAATATTTTCATCTTTTGACCTTAAGTTCTTTGGGAAAAGTTGTTCAGTTTCATCAGTACATCACGCCCTGCTTAGATGTGTAACCCCTTTCTGTTACACCCTGTATACAATGTGAAGTCAGCTCATACTGAAAATATTTACCTAGTTCGATATGTTGTCATTTGTACCATTATTAGTGCAGTGGGAAAAATTTTGGCATGTCGGAAAAAAAGCCAATGAAACGTTCATGTAGGAAAACAACACTCATTTTGCCGACAGACCAAAAACTTATAAGAAACTGAAAGAAAATTATGCACATTAATGAAATTAGCTTTATTCAGTACACGATACAATCATTTCAAGTAACATACTACTTACACTTAGATACTACTAGATACTTTTAAAAATAGTACACAATTCACAATGTCAAGAAACGATACTGGTGTTCTGTGTTTTAATTTTCACAATAACAGGGTGAAATATAAATCATGAGCAAACTTTTAAGGAATGACACAGACTACGAACCTGAACAACTTTAATTATAGGTATAGGACCAAATCCAACATCGTAAAAGAAATATCAGCTGTTTCATATACAAAAGTGGAATTATCTACTCTGCCAAAATCTACGGAACAGCTGATTTTATTTCGCGATGTTGGAGTTTGTTCTCTAATGAAAGTGGTTTAGGTTTGTTTACATAAAAAACAAACAACAATTATGTTAATGTAAGCAAGTTACTACACCTAAATTGTACTTATATGTATTTGATAAGTCAAAAGTTTAGGCAAAAACTATAGAATAAGCTAGGAGAATAAGTAATCTTTTTGATCTAATAATTTTCTTACAACCCAACAAGTAAAATCGTCATTTTTTTAAACATTTGAATTTAATCTAATTGAAACATAATTCACATTCGTCGTCGGGAAAATGATCATAAATGAACTTAAACATTTTTTGCACCAAAAAAAATTAAAGTACAATAAGCTCTTTACATATTGGTCGTTTTCTATTATAAAATGTTCTGGTTGAGCCTCGTTACAAAATGTGAAAAAACCACACCCAAAACCATTATAAGTATTCCAGCAACTGGAAATGATTTTTATCCAAAAAATTGTCAACATCTAGGATCATAGACATGTTTGATGTGTAGATATTATATCGGAACTATATCGTACCTTATGTAATTTACATATTAAAGTAATAGGTATATGACAATATGATGCTTGATCAGAAGTAACTTACTAATTCAAGTATTTTTGGCTTGATTGTGGGGAAGCTTTCAGTGATTTCGGTATAATGTGCTTTGGTTTTCAAAATTTTTTTCTAGCTGTAAACAAATAAAAAAAACGTAAGTAAGTATACAAAAGTAATTAAACTAAAGCAGACAAAAAATTCTAAAAAAACTGAACTCACCATAAGATATCCTTTGGGTTTTTTAAGAGCCGCATATTCATTGTATTGAGGTATTGAGCTATGGCTCTTTTGCAGCAATTAGCCTCGTCTCTGTAGTTTCTTGCCACTTTAGTTCTACCGTCTACGGCTGTCCATGGCTCAGAGGAGTTTTTGAGCCATAATAGTTTGTCTTCTGTATCTTGCTCTTCTATAATAGTTTGATTAAAATTCAAAATGATGATGAAAAGTTATTGTTTTTAATGTAAATTTGAATCTGCCTTGTAGGTGCTGAGGCGGCGCTTCAACAGACACGTTCGTCACTCGACTATGATTTGATAGAAATGGCCGACTTTGCGGGCTACGCAGCCAATTCCTTATTTAATTTTTATCAAGTTACTCGGTCAAAAATAGTATTCGCTCCATTGTTAATTGCCGAGCTGTGCTTATCTCCCAATAGATAAGTTACTTGTTTGTTTTAAAGTAAGAAACACGGTTATATGCATCATAGCAAGTTTTTTAATTTTAGCCAAATAATATTATGTCTAAATTTAAATGATTTACTTATCATTCAACGATAATGTAAGCGTGTTTATTTTTAACCGAACTCTGTGTAAATAGTAACCAACTATGGTTAAGTCTAAAATTAAATAACTTACTTATCATTAAATAATAACGTAAGCTTGTCTATTTTGAACCTAATTCGGTAAAGGTAATATTGACCGAGTTGGTAATTTTGAAATAAATAAGTACTTTTTTAATAATAGCCAAGAATATTTAGCAATACTTGCTTGTATAATACTTGCAAAGCTTTAATGCACATTTTAAATATGTCTTGATTGAATACAGCAGAATAATTTTTAGCCGAGCTAAATTGGTACTTTGCTAAAGCAAATTTTTCTCAGTGCACCAAAACCGGATTAAACGCTTTTAATTTTCCTTATGTAAATATTGACATACATAAAAATATGTTATTTATCGGTTACACTGTTATATATACTTATACTAGGTTTCCGCCCGCGGCTTCGCCCGCGCAGTCAAAGAAAACCCGCATAGTTCCCGTTCCCGTGGGATTTCCGGGATTGCGTCATTTTCCCGGGATAAAAAGTAGCCTATGTCCTTTCTCGGGTATCAAAATATCTCCATACCAAATTTCATGAAAATTGGTTCAGTAGTTTAGGCGTGATTGAGTAACAGACAGACAGACAGAGTTACTTTCGCATTTGTAATATTAATAAGTATGGATTGTAATGCGAGAGAAGTCTGCGTTTGTCTGTAACGCTGCCTTGATTAACTGCGCTGATTTTGATGTAATTTTGTAAGAAAAATTCTCGAAGATCAACGGTTAAATCCAGGGCAAAATAGCTAGCTATAATATGTTGTACCTACATTATTATGTAATTTGTAAGATCAAATAGTTATTAAAATTATAATTAATGGTAATTAACGTTAGGTGTGCATGTGTGTGTAGCTTTAACACATTAACTTTAAAGACGATGTTTGTGTGTGGAAACAGAATAATAAAAGTTTTATAGTCGTACGTTTTTAGTCTACTTTAAAAACATTTCTCGTACGTAATTCAAATTAATGTTGTGCCATTATTATTTTTTATAGATATTGTTTTAGAAAAATTCACTTTAATATATGATTTTATTTAATGTATTGTATTGTTTTATTTCGTGAAATTTCTATGCTTTGAGTTCGGTTTTTCCAAGAGGGTTTTTAACAATGAACTATGCTATATGCTATATTTAGAATGGAAGGATTACTAAAGTCTTAAGGTAATAAAGTGTTTAATAATTAATTACCACTTAGCAATGTGTGGCTAACCGCGATAACCTTTGGTATCGTGAAGTAGGTATATGAATATTTACAGACACAGTTTATCGCGTCGTCTTCTTTTTCTTTTTCTTAAATGGCAATTCCCGATCCCAGTGAGGACTTTGACATACTACAAATTATCTATTTGCAAATTCATTTAAGTAAGTAGGTAAAATTTGATGTTTAGAACATAATATATTATTTCGAATATTGAATGCGGATCGAATATACAACCTTTGGTTCATTCGTAATTAGAACCACTACTCCGAAACTCATTAGATATTATTTTAATAATATACTTTGTACACTAATTCCGTAGTTTCATATCACAAGAAACACAATGGAATTATAAGCTTCATGTTGCAATGTCAAGGTTGGATGGTGTATAGAACGTTCTCACGGCCATAAGACGTAATACAATAGATACTAATTATCTATGATAATACTCGAAAATTCGATGGTTTTACATCATGCAATGTATAATATGGGAGCGCTTTAATTTCCTGGTTTTTATTCGTGTTAATCGAAAATTAAGTTAATATTATTTAAGTTACGTGTCTAGGTAGGGATACATTTTATAGTTATTTATAATATGACGTAAGATATTCTATTTAGGCTAAATCGATAATATTTTAAGCTCGTTATCGTATTTTGGGCCAAGGGCTAATAAATATGAAGTACCTACAAGCTATTAACTTTGGGGTCAAAAGTTTAAATGTATCTAATTGCAGCTTATTTGATGTCAATTATTATTACTGTTATTCGAAATAAGACTAGTACACGTCTTATTCTTTTTAAGATTTTTGTTAACAGAGTCTACAGCAGAATTATTCGCTTGGACGGATAAAATAGACTCTCTTAAACTCTATGTAAATTTTCTACATCAAAATCAAGTCTGTTGAAGTCTTTATTTTTACGAGTAAACAAGCATTTCAGGAGAATAGAATTTAGTACATAGTTTGACATTTCAGCTGTTTTGATAAGGATTGTATTAAACAGCTCAAATATTGTGTGCCTATAAAAATTACCTTATAGAGGGATACAAAATAATTAACTTCCACATACATACAGTAAACATATTATACAGTATGTGATGACCGTCAGGATGTAAAGCAGTAGCATATTGTGTAAGGTCCGATGGTGCGATAGTTACGCTCTGGTTATTAACTGTTTGACGAACTGGTTCATAGCTATGTATGAGTATGTATATGTGACGTAGTTTATGACCAATGAATTTTTTGGTAAAGTAACTGCTCGTTAAAGCTCGGCCGGGATGAAATTAGATAAAATAAAATATACCGGCCCAATTGAGAACCTCCTCCTTTTTTTGAAGTTGGTTAAAGAAAAATAGAAATAGTGTTACTGTTACGTCGGCGTCGTAGAAAACCGTTTATAAAACAATATGGTAAAATAAAACAAATAGGTAGGTACGTCACTCCAGAAAAATGTTACTTTTTACTGTTGAAAATAATCTTTTAAAGTTCCGGTTGTTTCGGAGCTTATTTTGATTTCAAAACAAAAAAAAAACCTTTCTGCTCTATAATAGCAGTGTATAAATAGTTAATCTATGTCGCGATATCATCTTTTGTAGCTAAAATTGAAAATGAATAGAATATTCATGTTATTAAAAAATACCCTACAATGCAACGTGAGAAAATTCAATAAATAAATCATTTACAACAGTCGAGGAACAGATATAAATGGATAAGTTTTTATTTGCGTTTACGTTCGGATTTCGTTTGAAGAGCTTTCAATGAAATACCTAAATATTTTTATGGAGCATAAAATTAAATATGGTTCAAGGTAATTGAATGTAGGTTACGCTTTGGAGTTCGGAGTTCCCTTTATGTTGATATTTCATAATTCTTATCGCTATACAAACGTATTTGTTTTATTTGTATATGTTTTGTGTCACGATTTATCTTTTTACACCAGGGTAGAAGCCTTTAAAAACAATAAAAAGAGAAAAAAAATCGCAGTAGGATGAAACCCATTAGAAAAGGAGGGGAATATGATAAAAATAAAAGGAAAAATAAATTACGGTCAATCCGAGTTCGGGAAGTGGGAGGGGGCTCCCCCGTGTACCTGATTTAGTAAAAGCTCATTATCACACTGTTTGTATGCATTTCCTGAGAACATTTACTATCGTAATGTTTATTTTTTTTTACGCCATATGAAAGTAGAGATTTCAATGAACAAAAGGCTTCCCAAGTTTTTGAAAAAAGCTGATATTTTGACGGGTGAATTTTCGATTGAAAATTAGGTTGTTTTTTTTGGTATTAATTCAAAATAAGGCGAAAAAATAAATATTTTCAATCAAATAAATGACAGTGTATTTGGGACATAATAAAGTAAGTTTTCACCAAATTTCGTAGAAAAAAAAATAAAATTTGAAGTAGATAAAAATAAAAAACCAAAATCTTGGTTTTTTGAATTTTTCACCTAAATTTTGAGGTTATGTGAAAAAATTGTTAATACAAAAGTTGTAGATCTTTTTATTACCTACAACTTTGCCATTGAACTTTTTTCCGTAGGATTTGTAGTTTTGTCGGAAATCGAGAGAAACCATTTTTTTCTCTTAAAAGCTCCCCCCCTCCCACTTCCCGAACTCGGATTGACCGTAATTTATTTTTCCTTTTATTTTTATCATATTCCCCTCCTTTTCTAATGGGTTTCATCCTACTGCGATTTTATTTTGTTTCAAAAGTTATCTACTCTAGTCTATTTGTGCGGTGACATGTTTGGAGTGTTATTAAATTTTTGTATGGAGTATAGCTCTACATGTTTTCAATTTTTGTATTTTTTAATTTTTATTATAGCGTCACGGCGTTTCACAACTTTCGGATATGTTCAGTTTTCTTTATCCATGTATAACAATGACATAATGCATGAATAGCCAAACAATGTCATAGGTATATGAAATAACTATTAATAACCTAGACCTGACTTTCTCTGCAGCATGGCCCTTAGACGTTCATATTTTTGCATTAGTTATTACAAAAAATATCTCCATCATACGGAAATCGGATTATAATCAGGCTAGTCCCTTATTCAGAGAGTCAATCATACCAATGAATCTCGTAATTTGTTTATACTAAAAGTGCGCATGCGCTTCCGAAATTTGTTCTATGAGTTGTGACGTCATATCCGCTACGTACCGCGTTTGTTTGCACAACTAAATATGTTTTATTTTCATTCCGTTTTACGCGTTACATCAATATCATGAATGGCGTATGATGTAATTTGTGTGTTTTTCAAATGTTGCTCAATTTCGCTGGGTGGGTGGTAGTATTCGTATTTGTCTGAAAGTGTAGTCTCACTGAATACAAACGCAGGAAGTATAAATGTGTATTGGCTTTTGTGATACAAAAGAACTAAAAAGACGATTTTTGGTATCCAAAATTAAAAAGATCCGCATAGAAATATGTCAACAAATGCAGGAATTTCCCTACTCTGCTTTTTCTTTAAGAGGTTCCTAATTGTTTTTCATCATATTTTATATTAATTTTGTCACGTACAATTGAAAGTGTCTGAGCATAGACAAATCATCTATACTAGCAATCTAGTAGTCATTTTAAACCACAGACCATTTCTCGTCACAGATTAATAATTTTACAGCGTACTGTCTTTAAAGATGTCTACATTGTAAGCAGCATAAAGTCAGTGACCTAAAAGTGATTCCAGGTGTAAAAGCAATACGCTAACCGTTTCCCGGGACGTTAAATGACGATAAATTACAAGCGATCGGGTTACATGGGGAGCGTAATTTAGCGAATAATAATGTAGGTATATTGTATGCTATGGGAATTCTAGATTGTATGTAAGTTTATTAAAGGGTGTAAAATCGTTTATTGTTGGTTTTAATAGCTAGGAATAGGTTTCTGATTCGATGTTTTATTTGTTTTAATTGTACTGATGAACATTATGCTGGTAAATAAACAGATAGTCAATAAAAGGATTTTTTAATTTTCTGCTGTCGTACTAAGGATATGTTCGTACATACATGCGTAATGATACGTGATTAATTATCTAGGTAGGGAGATTTGTTCTATAAAGAGTCAAACAGTAGAAAACAAAAAAGTTTTACCAGACAAGTACTAAACAAGAGCAAACAAAACTACTCTCTAATTTGTAATGCTGGTATTTAAATAAGGTAGGAATTAGGAAAACAAATTAAATTTGTTATTCACAAAACATCTTACGATATACATCTTTTATCATCTATATTTTGAACACGTATCACGGTAATTCCCTTAATATTATCCACAAATTCACTAAAATCTCTGTATCTGTGACATTCTCGAATGTTCCATGGTTTAATTTTGTTTTTTCTTTTCGTTACAGGTAAGACTGGCTGTTTATTTGGAAATTAGAAAGGTTCGGAGGAGATTGGGATATAAGGGTATGTTTTAAACGGTTTTGGGTGTTTTAGAGGATTATATTTGGGTGAGGATTAAATTTAAGGTCAGATCGAAAGATATGTTGATCTAATTACGATTACGATTTATTTATAATACTACATATCAACAGTAATGGAAACTGGAAAGAACATTGTTTTATTTGTTAAGGATATCTTAGATGTTAATCTATTATATCACATTTTCTTCTGTATTTCAAGACACTGCCTTATAAGTAAACTAGCTTTCCACCCGCAGCTTCGCCCGCGCAGTCAAAGAAAAACCCGCATAGTTCCCGTTCCTGTGGGATTTCCGGGATAAAACCTATCGTATTTCCCGGGGTAAAAAGTAGCCTATGTCCTTTCTCGGGTATCAAAATATCTCTATACCAAATGCCATGCAAATTGGTTCAGTAGTTAAGGCGTGATTGAGTAACAGACAGACAGACAGAGTTACTTTCGCATATTTATAATACTAGTGGTCCGCCCCGGCTTCGCCCGTGGTACATATTTCGCAATAAAAGGTAGCCTATGTCCTTTCTCGGGTATCAAAATATCTCCATACCAAATTTCACGCAAATTGGTTCAGTAGTTTAAGCGTGATTGAGTAACAGACAGACAGACAGAGTTACTTTCGCATTTATAATACCTATAAGTATGGATTTGCGATAAATGTTCATTTTATTGATATAATTAAATTCTCTCATTACGAACACACGTTCACCAAAAAATGTTACATTTCATACTAATGTATCATCCTTTTTTTCACATCTGTGTTTGGCACACGTAATGATTTGCGCGGGAAATTGCCTGTCGTTCGTCGATAGTTGTTTAACGGAAAAAGCAATCAATATTAGCACAGCAAATGTATAGGAATCGATTTACTAATGATATTGGGTTCCTGGGAGCAAAAAGTCTTGAAGATTGTGGTACAATGAGACTATTTTTAGGATGCGAGTGGTTTTTTAGGTACCTACTGTTGTAATAGAGTGCTACGAGGCTTATAATTTTTGTTGGATAATTAAAATTGCTAAAGGCCTTGTATCAGTAGTTTACTCTCAAAATTTGTTACAAAACTTTCTTATTTAAGCCAATTAGGTAAATATATTTTTGTATGAAAACTACCTACTAAAAAAGCTTCGTTTTTTATGATATTACATAGGTACAATTTCAACTCATTATATTGAATCGTCACGAATGTCTAATCTAATATATTCTTTGCTACAAACTTTCTGAGTTAGTAACTACGACCTTTCTAGCATTACAGACGTTAATTTAACACGGATGAAAGTAACGGAAGAAGATCATTTTTGTTAGCGTTTATTATTCATGGCTTTGTATCAAATCGGAGTGCTAACAAAAAACTCAATTTGCGTTGCATAAAAACAATTCGGACCGACAGATTACTGACTTTCATCCTTATAATGGATTAGTTATAATTAGGTGAGGCAAATTGCGAGGCTGTAATGTAATATCTTTCACTCGTCAATGTCAATGCGCGAAATGCAGACAAGTGATTAGTTTAGTGAAAGTGGTGCGCGTTCACACTCTTGACGTGTCTCGCAGTAGGCAACGCGCCACGGGACTGACACCTCATGGTGAGATATGTATGTGACTTACAATAATTAGATGGTGATGGACATTGACTGGCAGTGATTGGAGTTACGTTAATTCTGTACTTATTTGTTGGTAAGAAAGATTTAAATCTAGAGTCTAACAGCTCTGTATTCAAATATAAAATATATAAGTAATTAACTGAAATAACATTAGAATTTGTTAAATAAGTATGAAAAGAGAGAACAAGAAAATATTGCACGCGTTCATTGTACGATACAATATTACATACTGCCTACACCAGTGGTTCTCAAACTTTTTTGGTGACGGAACCCTTTTGGGAAGCAAAATACTTGATGGAACCCTACAATAAAACAATAGTTTTTAAAAGTGTATTCTTTATTAACAAGCATAATAAAAGTACAATGTAACAGTTAGGTACTAATTATTACTTTTTTTACCACATGGCAAATACAATAATAGAAAATACATATACATAAATTCTATTAAAAAAGAAAAAATCTAACTAATGGGAGGTATGAAACTGTTTTTTATTTTTCATCAATTGGTTGATATCAGGTTTGATAGAAGACAGTTGAAGTCTCATATCATGTTCGGCGTCCAGTCTATTCCGATATTTTGTTTTCGTGGCTGCATAGGTTGAGAATCCTGTTTCGCACAAATAGTTTGTTGGGAACGGGAGAAGAATTTTCAGAGCCATTTTGCCAAGCATTGGATATTCATCACGGATTTTGCACCAAATATCGTTGAGAGGCGTCGTTTTGAACAGTGACTCCATACTTGTGTCTGATGACATTTCTAAAAGAGATTCATATATCTCGTTTGACATACTTTCGGGCTTTTGCAAGTCGGGTAAAAAAGGATTATGAATCCATGAATTCAGTTTCATTTTTGTATTCTGTTCTTCGGGATAATACTTTTCAAAAGATGCGCGCATCGAACTGAGATATTGGACTAATTCTTCAAACACATCAACTTAAAACATTTCTGAGTCGTTATCGCTAACAAACTTACTGAGTGACGTAAAGCTTTCTATTTCTTTCTTACCAACGCAAATAATCCAAAAATCTAATTTTCATTTGAAGGCAGTTATTTTGTTATTGTCCGAAACACTGTTGTCTGTTTACCTTGCAATGATAAATTCAATTCGTTCAGTTTTTGAAAGATATCCGCCATAAAAGACAATCGGAACAACCAAGTTTTATCATACAAACGGTCCTTCAAATTAAAAGAAGTATCTGCTGAAAAAAAACATTTGTAACTCGGCTCTAAGTTCAAATAGCCTTGTTAAAGTTTTACCCCGAGACAGCCATCGCACTTCTGTATGGAGCAGCAGTGTTTTATGTTTGCTGCCATAATCTTCACACGATAATGAAAACAATCGGGATTGTAGTGGTCGTGATTTGATAAAATTAATTATTTTGACCGCTTCATCCATAACTAATTTTAGATTTGATGGCATTTGCTTCATCGCAAGTGCTTGTCTAAATTCTTGCGGAACCCCTACAGAGGTATCGCGGAACCCTAGGGTTCCGCGGAACACACTTAGAGTATAGCTGGCCTACACTGACATGCTATCAATATGTATTACAACTTAATCATTATGATGAGGCACGAACGTGACCCAATTTGTTTAAAAATGCTTTACCATTGGCTCACCACACAGACAAGCTAAATTTCACAGACAGCTATTCTAGCTTCTACATCGCCACTTGTCGCGCGAGACGCTACACGAGAGTGTAAACACACACTAAGATTGCACTAGCTTAGACACTAGCTTTCTTTTCGCTGGCCAATTTACTGGCGCCACTAGCGGAGGGAAACCCATTGATATGAGAGCTTTGTAATTAGTAATTACATGAAATCGTGCCTCACGTACTGTAGCAATTTAGTATTGAGTGGTTCTTGTATTGCTTGAGATCTATTTAGTGAATTAATAGCTGTGCCGGTGACTTCGATCTCGAGTACGTAGATTCCTGTAGATTCGTTTCTATTTTCCAAACTAAATTATAATCTCTATATGTTACCCAAGACATATAGAGATTTCTTATATATTATATACTAGTGACCCGCCCCGGCTTCGCACGGGTGCAATGCTGATACTAAATACACTACAGAAAAACTGTGAACGTTGTAGGTATATAAAAACATAGCGGCCCGCTCCGGCTTCGCACGGGTATAAAATATATAGCCGGGCGGCCGGCCGGTACCGCCGCAAACGCCACGTCCCGCAATTTTTAAATCTGTAATATCTTCGAAAATATTCACTTAAATCATACGGTGTAAAGGGCCATATAGATCTATATTAAATGAACAATGTATTCAAGGTATTTAATTGGTTAAGGATTAATGCTGTATTGGTTAAAATCGCTTCGAAAATTAGCTATTATTTGTCGTAAAAAGTAAATGACAAAAAAAAGTTATTGTGGGTTATCCATAAGAGATAGACATATACCATCGCGGACTTTTCTGTAGACCTTTTCAATGTGTATAATACTTAGTACATTATTTTGATAAAACTCGTAGGGTTTAGCCTGCGTTTGCAATGTAAGCGGAAAAAATGTAATTTTTTACGACGTCACATTAGAAACCTCAAAAATAACAGTACTTCTCCACTATTTAATGGATGTTATTATACATATAAACCTTCCTCTTGAATCACTCTATCTATTAAAAGAAACCGCATCAAAATCCGTTGCGTAGTTTCAAAGATTTAAGCGTACAAAGGGACATAGGGACAGAGAAAGCGACTTTGTTTTATACTATGTAGTGATGATAACAAAAGAGTTTTATCAAAATCTGTTCAGTAGTTTTTCGTGGATAACAGACAGCCTTCCATCTGTTTATTTATAAGAATAGAAAAGTAACATTTATTTTTGTTATACGTTTTAATTCTTATATTAATCGCCTGATATGAAATCATATTATGCACATTCAGTACGTCCATTTTTTATCGATAAAGGATACGTGTATTGATGAATAATTAATCAAATGAACATTGGCTTCATTAAGATAGTAATCTGAGATAATTTGCTCGCTCTATCGAGTCGCTGAGCGGTCAGTGTGGCGAAATGACACCATGTAAGGATATGACTATCTTGGGAGAGTAGTCGTATTAGTGAGTAGCGGGTTTTTCTTGTATTATGGTGTCTATTTTAATATTTGTTTTGAAATGGAAATTTTGAAATAATTTATCGGATAGTGAGAATTGAAGATTTTGTCGAATTTATATACCTACGCGTTAATTTCTGTTAACACGCAAATAAAATAAAGTATACTGGAATAATCAGGAACATTTTTATTTTCAGATTCCATAACTGTAACTGTTCATAAATATCTTTACGTAGGTAATTAATGTCATTTTCAAAAACGATTGCGTTTTGGTAGTTTAAAAGTATGTCAAAATGTCTGACATTCTCCAAACATCAGTTATTTAGGGCAAGATTACATGTTATATGTTTTATTTATACCTAAAAAAAAATTAAATGTTTTATACCTAAAAAATAAATAAAATAAAATTATATTTATTTGCCAAAAAAAGGTTATTAAAATAAGTACAGATTACGACAGCGGACCCCGCACTAGGCACAGCCTGTCTCGCGGGGCCATAAAACGATTATATTACAATAAAATGGAGGTTCACATAGGGTCCAACACGTATAATACATTATATAACCAATTTAACCATATTATTTTAAATACTATGGCTAAGTTATTATGAACAAGAGTTAAGTTAATTAGTGACAACTGTATAGGACTGGTATACGCCTCAACGCTCGTATAAGTTTACATTTGGGTCTTATTATCAATTACGATCTATCAATCAATTTTTTGCGATTGTGTATTCAATAGTCTTATATGTACTCAAGAGGACAATGTCCAAATGTAGCGATCATACAATCGAGAAATAAAAAATCCTACCAGTTGTAGAGAAGTTATAATTAGTAATTTTTATAGTAAAATTGTTATTGTTAATGCATTGGGTTTATGTATATTTTCTTTTTATCTTGTAATAAGTATTGTAACGTAAATTGTTAACTTAAATATCGAATTGAGATATCAAGGGTCATAGTTCTTGGTGTAGATATCTTTATAAGTGTGGAGATATATTCTATGTATTTAAAAACATTCCTGAATAGTATCGCAACATTTGAAATGTAATGTAATCTTCTATTTTATCATATATATTGGAATCTGATTGAGAAACCTTGTAAGAGATATCATATGATGATTATATTTCTACGAAAGAGTAAATATATTTGTGTGTATTGCGAAGTACTATTCGCTTGATTGTGTAGGGAATTGTGATTCGTAGAGATAACATTAATGTAATAAACTTAAGGTAAATATAACGAAACAAATTAATTAATTAACAAAAATATACATTCAATAGACAATAGATAATAAGTATAATATGTTTAAACAACTTAGGCTATAAAATTAGACTCACTTTATCTCAGTATTTATTAAGAGTTTTAGCATGAATTTTATAAATACGTTTATCCTTATTTATTCCGTAAAATGTAGTTTCGAGGCTTTCAAAATTTCTTTTGATCTGCTAATTGGAAGCTTTTTAAAACTGGTTTGTGGATTTAACGATTTTGATTGAGATAAAGCACGCTTTTCATTGGAATAAATAGGTCGAAATACGTATTTCATAATTTTAGTTGGTTCTGTAAAATGTTCTTGTAATGACCTATTTTAGTGTTGTATTTTTCGTAAAGCTTTATTTATTACTCACTTTATTGTAATAGGTAAATTGATGTATAATATCCTAATATCTAGGTAAATTTATCTATGATTTCTCTGTAAAAATTATGTTGCAAAAAAAGTTTTTTGCAACATAATTTTTTGAAGTCAAATTTAAATTAAACTTTATATTAAGAAACGACTATCATCAGAAAAACAAATGATTTAATACACGCGGGATGCTATTAATCAATGACAGTTCAGAAAATACAGAGAAGTCAAATAAAAAACGTACAGAGTAATTTGCATAGTTATTAAATGTGCATTTTATTATAGCTCTGATCTATTTTGATCTAGCTTCTCTGATAAACTTAGTCTAGAAACTAGAAAACAAAATAGAATATGGTTGGATATCTATTTTTGCGATGAGTATATGCTTGGTCGTTTTTTTCCCACATTATTATATGATAGAAAGTATAAGTACCATATTTGTATTTTCAGTTAATTACACACTGTTTCAACTCCATTCGAAATTGTGATCTAATTTTTACTTAAGCTGGCAGTTGACTCAGTTCAAACTACTCTCGATAAAAATCCACTAATATAGTCGTATAATCTGGACCCCTACTAATATTCTTATACATCTAGACGTAGGTATAGGTTCCTAATTTCCTAAGAATTCCACAGTACAACGTAAGAATAAGTAGTTATAGGTAAGGAGATAACCAGCCTAAATCTGATAAACATTATTTAATTTAAAATCGCGATAAATCAATGCACATACCCACATTGCAGACGTGCAGGTCGCATAAGGTTACAGGCCGATTGGAGACAATTACCTTTACTATGCAAGCGTGTTATAATTTAATAGTGTCGGTACAGCAGGCGACAGGTCAATTAGCTATTAGAGCAATTGTTATGTAGGTCGATGTGGGCGGCTCAGGGACTGAGCGTCGGATGGCGAAAATATGCCAATAGGTATAGGGTATAGGCATAGTTTTGAAGTAAGTGATTTGATAGTTGTGGGCGTCGGATGGCAAAAATATACCAATCTGTATGGGTATAGTTTTGACCTATATGTGGTCTATTGGGTGTAGGTGATTTTGGGAGATTGCTCTGTTGATTCTTAATGATGGCTTGTGTCGGAAATGCTCATCTTTTCTTTCGAATTAAGCTATCAAACCTATCACAGTGCCAGATACTTAAACATAGTTTGCGAATGTGTTCAGTTAGGAAAAAATCGGAGAAAATAAGCTCAGTTACGTACAAGTTTTTGTTCAGAAGGAGCAGACTCAAAATAAAAACGTTAACGATACTTTAAGTGTCACTGTTTACCTTTCAAGAGTTAAAATGCGAAGACTTTCTCCCTATACAAAGAAAACAATTTATAATTCTCCACTTAACATAACTGAAATGACAGTTTCATTCACGAAATATGCAACGACTTTATCTGCACATGTACACAGCGATTATATAAAAAGCCTGATTTTTTGGGGTCCGTAACGATAGGATAAAACGGGACCCTGTTACTAATAGTAGGGGAGCCCATAATGCTAAATGTGGATTTACTCGAGCGTCACGGGAACCTATTAGAATTTGTAGATTAGACCATAGCGAGAAAAAAAGGTCCTATAATGTTTTCACTTTTAGCGGTGGGGAAGGGTTTTTTTATTTATTTTTTTATTTAAAAAAGAAAAAAAAATCCAAAAGTGCACGACTCATAATGCTCATTTAATTATGAAATATATAAAAAAAAAAAAATATATATATAGATATACAGTCTTGTAGTTTTCGTTTTTTATTAATTGCAATTAAACGACACTGAATTAATTAATCATTCGCATTCAGTGACCTACAATCGTCGATTAGAATATTTTAAAAAAAAATTTAACTCAAATGATGGATTTTTTCACAAGTTATAGTGTTTTCAGGTTTCACACATGACGGACAGGAAAATTTTTTGACCTATTTCGGTGTTTTTTTCCAATTCTATTGAAGTAAATCAATTTTTAAAAAGTATGGGATTAATCTCCATTAAATTATCTCGACAATAGTATGCAAAATATCTTGATTCCGTGAACTAACAAGGCTATAATAATAAGAATAGCTGCAAAAATGAGGCGAAAAAAATTTTTCGATCGTAAAGCACTCTCTGATGCTTCGCATCGTCGTGCAATTGGCTTGGAAATACTCAAGCGCGTTAGATATTGATATTTTACATGCTCCAGGACGTCACTGAAATAAAATATACATTAATCTGAATATTTAAGTGGCGATTTAATCGCTATGAAGAAAGGGTAAAAAATTAAAGTAATATTATTCGAGCGAGTCAGATTAATATATGGGGGGGTTAATTACAATACCATAAGTCCCCATTTCGCTAATCTGACGATTCGAGCTCAACCTTAGGGAATTATGGATTTTTCAAATTTTGATCCTGAGCGCCTGAGCGCACCCACCAACCATAACTGCTCATATTGACTAGAGGTACTAATGAATAGCTAAGGTACCTTCCCTTATAGTAATCTGACGCGCTCGAGTAAATCCCAAAATCCCCTCTTGGGCTCCCCTACTATAAGCCTTTGCTCTCTGCCTGACCGTACATAGATTTTCAAATGATGGTAAATTTTTTAACAAAGGAATAAAATGAATTGTATTTACAATATTATTAATACCATTATGCGAATGTGATGAAAAGGAGTAATTTAAAAGAAATATACCTTTTTGTACGGAATCCGTTCGATGTCGCGAGTTCGACTCGCACTTTTGTATAGGTAAGTAATATTGTGAAAATCGATTTTTGTATATAAATCAGAAGGACAATGGGCAATAACCGAATGGCCAAGGTAAAGCTATAGCACTTTCTTGTGAAAGCTTATCTGATGCCCTGTATCGGACAATTATAAACCGCACCTCACATTTTCACTTCCTCTGCTTTAGACTTAGAGCATGCTTCGGTGATTACAATGCGGTTAACGTGATTATCGTTGATCAGACTGCCGGATAGCTAGACTGTAACAGGGCTATTAACAAGCTTTTATTTGTGTTTAATGATGTTTCTGGTCCTAAATTTGTTGACTCTGAAATTACTACCTACTCTCTCTGAAAGAAAAACTCAGAATTTATACCTAACTACTGCTTTTCATGCGATATAATATATTGTTGTGCTGACTTTTGATGTTGAGTTTTGGGAAGTTGGATTTAGTTGAAGAAGTACGGAATCCAGTAGTGACTAGGGACAAATAAATTCTAATCTTCAAGTTTTTGTTGTATTGGATATTATTATAATTACCTATATTACGGTTTACTCGTTTCTTGTTGACTTTTCTATTTGCGATAATGATAACATACGATATTAATAGAGAAAATACATAGGCTATACATATATTTTAATGATACGTTATGTCTGGTATGTTTTTATACGTCGTAGTTTTCGGTTCATGCATATAACCAACGAAATTGGCTAATATATCCGAGCTAAATACGGTAACTGTGACACATTCCTTTTGGGCCGGCTAACTGGCATAGTTGAATGACTATGCGCTTGCGCAATATTTAGATTCAACATTTGGCGTCTTATATGTTTTTTAAGTCGTTGTTTTAATGAGTCATTTCTTTATTTGTTTCTTAGGTGAAAAATTGGAAAGTGGAAGAGATAAACTGCTGCTATCTACAAAGTAAAAAAATCAATTGAGGATCTAGATTATTATTCATACATAGATGATTCTTGTTGTAAATTATAGTACAGCTTGTTCTGAGAAAGCTTTGCTTAATAACAAGGTTTCAAGTAAATAGTATTGTGTGAATAAGCAGAAATTGTGTACAATATTTAAAAATCTGAAGAAGATTTCTTGTTCTTATTTTTTAATATGTTTTTACCAATGATTGATACAGATGATAGATGCTTATAAGGTGTGCTCAAAACAATATTATCTTTAGTTAACTTTTATTTGACCTCGTTTGGAACAGTGACAGATACAGATCTCAATCCGAGACTATGATCGAATGCAATGGGACTAAAACCTTGTAAGCTAATATCAAAATTTGAGGCTAACTATCTATCATTGTGGCCTTTAAGTCAGTATAATTTATATCCAATTGTACATTTTGGAACTAGTTTCTAGATTATATTTTGTACATTTGATACTCATTGTATTTTAATGATTTAATTTTAACTCTCTAGATACTTATTCTATTTAAGTGGTTTATTTATTAACTCCTATTCATTTGTGTTTCTTTTATCAATGGATTACATGGAGGGATAATAAATTAACCAACAACTTTTCTTTAGAAACCTTATCCTACTTTTTGAAGACGCGTCAATACTAAAATTTCAAGATTGCGTCGTGACAGTACCGTCACGTCATTGAGTAAGGCGATTTTGATATCTTTGATCTTGCCAAAGAAGTTTCACTTCTGACACGTATGCTCTGCACACAAGCTATTTTATTATTATAAGAGGCTTTAACTAGATTCTCACACCAAATAGTTACTACCTAACTAACTGGCAAAATTATTTACCCTATTCTCGATACTAGATTGAATCTAACCCATAAATTTAATTCGTTCAACACAGAAACCGTTAGCAAGTACTTGGGAAGAGTCGTGAACAAATTGCTTAGCGGATTGCAGTCGGTAACAATTGCGGGTACATGATTTGTATTGAATAAGAAGAACGACTGGGATGGTTCACGATGTCCGATTGATCTGTATTGATTCTATATCCAGTTGTGGAGTACTTTTGATTGGATGTTAAGGGAAAAGGAAAGGGGAAGTTATCCTGTAAAGTTGGAAGAATTTTGTTGGAGACATTTTTCTTATGAGGATTGTGAAATGTGCAATATATTTATGGTCTAAGATCCGAACATAAGTCGACCTGCAACGGCGTGATAATAGAATGAGACCAATTTTATAATAAATTTAGTGTATTAAAAAATGTATTAAAAATGGGTTGACTGGGAAAATCCTGGACAAGACATTTTTAATGAATTAAAAAAAAAAAACATTTTTTTTTTAATTAATTGCAGTATCAAGATAATAAAAAAAAATTATAATAGACTTAAAGTATGAAACCTACAGAATGTGCAGTCATAGTCGTTTTCTAATATTTACCGGCTAGGTTGTTATAAACGGCTAGGTTGGCAGGTATGTCGGTACCAGTTACTTTCACTTGATAGGATGATGAAAAAAAAATTATGTCAGCGCTGTTTTATTACAAAATTGTTTTATTATCTCGAAACTGCAATTAATAAAAAATGAAAATAAAAGATTTTTTAATAATTAATTAAAAAATATCCTGTCCAGGATTTTCCCAGTCAACCCATTTTTAATACATTTTTTAATACACTAAATTTATTATAAAATTGGTCTCATTCTATTATCACGCCGTTGCAGGTCGATTTATGTTCGGATTTTAGACCATTAGCTATAAATGCAAAATACAACTTAAATAATTGGGGAAAGATTTCTTGCATTTGAAAAGAAAAGGAAATGTGAATACTTCGTTATCTCTTTTGCTTACATGTTTATTTGGTTAAATTATTTGATTGTTAGTTAGATAAAGATTGACTTACCAATTGCGCTTTATATAAGAATAGTATCAAACATAATGTTGTATTAGATTATATCCATACTAATATTATAAATGCGAAAGTAACTCTGTCTGTCTGTCTGTTACTCAATCACGCCTAAACTACTGAACCAATTTTCATGAAATTTGGTATGGAGATATTTTGATACCCGAGAAAGGACATAGGCTACTTTTTATCCCGGGAAAATGACGCAATCCCGGAAATCCCACGGGAACGAGAACTATGCGGGTTTTTCTTTGACTGCGCGGGCGAAGCCGCGGGCGGAAACCTAGTTCACAATAAATCGATTTAAATGCACACCAAGTGTTCATTTCTTGACTTCTTACACTAGTGTAAAATAAACACAAGAAAATGCCATTACATCAATAGAAATATCTGTGTTATCTATAAATCTCGTCGGTCTTGCATCTATTTCAAAGGGAACTAGTTGGAAGCTAAATAATTGTACCTGTCTATGTGCCGGTTAAACAGGAGTCATTTGCTGGAAGCTTGTTTCCATGATAGTGCAGTTCTTTGTGAAACTTCAAAGGCATTCCTGACTCCTGTATGATAGTCGTAACATAGAGTAAAAAGCGTCGTTATAAGTGCATGATATAGATGACGTTGGGCAACATTGTAGCTGCTAAGGAGAAATTAATGCTTGGTCCAATTAGTTGATTGCTATTGTATAGTTGATTCGTCTCAGTTTAAAGCTAGATTAAGAGCTGAAGAATTTGTTTGAGGATATTAATGTTTTTAGTTTTTGTTCGAGTGGTTGATAAAATTAACTCTATTTGATTCATTTTCGTTTATATACAATTTATATTATGAATTATATACATTGTAATATGCGTCCTCTTATCTAAATGTATATGCAGTCTTGTGGGATTTCAATTTCTCCTGTACATGCAACAAAACCAACAAAGTGATTTTATGTTTACCCTTATACGTTATTTTTACGTGGGTTGACAAAAATCCAAGAATCGACAGATTCCATTGGGATTACTACGGATCAGTACTTATAAATAAATAGGTCACCTTTACATATTGTTTTTACAGTTATGATACACGTCTAACAATGAAGTGTGCGTATTATCACAGGCACTATCAAGTATATTTAAATCATAGATTCATAATGCTCCCTCATTACTGTTAGTCTATCTAGCTCAAATATTCGTCCTAGAAACCTGAACTAAACTCACACATAACCATTTTTGTTCCATGATAGTAATAATGTATTAGTCATATCGTGTTGTCGCGCTTAACAATTTAATTAAGTGGTTTCTTATTATTCAAGCTACTGTATTAAACAGTGATGATACGTGATCTGCGGTTGATTATACTGTGTACAATACTATGTATGGAAGGTTTTAATCGATTCGATTATCGATGCTCTCATCAAGAACATCGATAATGGAGGAGCGAGGATAATAGATAACGAGCGGTTGTCCTAGAAAGTTGCAAGTTTGTCGCTATTTTTATTATTTTACTTATAGATAATTAGGATATTGAACCTGATCAAAAGCAAATTGTAGTATAACATTTTCGAGACGTTTTAATCAAACGTAGGTATAGGTAGAATTTAAATTCAATTGGAAAACTTATTTCCCAAAACTACGTAAAGTTTTACAAGCGTATTGTTATTATATATTCAACTTTCACTAGATATCGAATATTGATTCTCTATTAACTGCTTCTACTACCTTAAAAAGTAATATTCTTTCCATTTAATTAGTTGCCGAACTACGAATGGCTTGACCTATACAAAAGTTTTGAACTTTGGCAAAGAGGTGGTATTTAAACGGCATTTAATATAGTAGGTGTAGGTGTTAAGGCAGATACACTAACGTATATGAAATCAGCTGTCTGCAGGTTGGATATTGGGAACGATGAACTCAATCAATCAATCAAACCTTTGCATATGTGACTGACAATTTACGCTACGTTCCGATGTATAATTAAAGGTGTTATAGTAGTTAGATATTATACAGTTTTATGATCAATCTGTTTATTTATCAAAAATACCTAATGTTACGAGTTCCTTAAGATTGGGGGTTCCTTTTTTGTTGAGAAAATATGATATTTCCATAAATTTAAGTTATTACATATTAAATATTGTTCTGAAACAACACAAAAGTTTAAAATATGATCCTAAACTTGACAATAGAAGGAGGAAAACATGTGTGGTTCCCAATGTACTTGTTAAAACCGCATATGCTCGAAGACAACAGGCTAAACAATCTTCTTGCCTTTACAACTTAATAAATAAAGCCTTAAATATATATCCTAAAACAGCGAAGGAGTGTAAATTGCAACTAATTAAATGGCTAAAAAATAAAAATTATGAGGAAATAGAAGAATTATTAAAATTAAATAAAATAAATTAAAATAAATCAACATATCATATAATATACACATTACACACACACTCTCTCACAAACACACAAAAATACACACTTGTTCTGTTCCCTATAATATATCTAAATAGTTTCTACATATTTCTCTTTATCTAAGAAAATGTTATTCGTGTAACACTTAAGCATAATGTACTGTCGGAAGAGCGAGATGTCCTAACACAAGCATTTAATTGCTTAAAAGGATGTCTCAATGACTGTAAAATTGTAATCATATTTGTTACAGAATAAATATTTTTGATTTTGATTTTTTTGATTTTTTTGATTTAAGTGTTTCTCATAAAACAGTATTCAGTTACTTGAAGAAAAATAGTCTTATTGCAGTTTTACTGTTCCAAAAGTGTTGATAACTTAAGGTTTTGTAATGTTCTTATTCTAGATACGTTAATATAAATATCTATATTGTAAGACTGTCCATGCAACTGTCGACACACTATCTATCACCAAGGGATAACAAACGGTTTGCAATGCCTCAGGGAGGTGTGACATAGTCCGCTATTTGTAACAATCTCTATCGAAATAATGTAGCTCAAGCTTGACTGGATTAATATTAA
>CAJQZM010027792.1:0-19917 GCA_907164665.1 Colias nastes | reverse complement strand
CCTCTAAAAAATGCAACCCCAAATGTAACTTTTCAATGGACCATTAAACAAACAATTGAAATGCGAATCCGAATTATACAGATAAATCTATATTTTGACACGTGAGCGTTTGAAAGATCATCCTCATTTATTGCATTTTTCGCTTTTATTTACTCACTCGCATTTTCCGATCGAATTGAATTTTATTAGTAAGGAGATTTGAAGGATATGAACTTGTATTGAATGATTGATAAGAATAGGTAATATATCTAACAAACAAAATATTTTTCTTAGCTGTTTGATGTTTTTTGGCGCTATGGAACTTTTCTCTCTACCAAAAACGGATTAGGGAAGCTTAACAACTATTTTATTTAGATTGGTAAAATAAACATAATATTATATTTAAGTCACATATTATGTTAAATTATATTAAATCAATCACGATAAAAAATTACATTATATTTTGAACACGGAAGATTGATTGATCCGTAAAGGATATTATGTATCGTCATTCTTCCGTATTTCAATTTTTAAATTATCTATTTTAGAAAAACATCACTAGCATAATGACAAACAAGCACTTTTTCAATTGCTCATTTCGTAAAGACATTAAGAAGAGAGAGAGAATGCCACAATGCTCTTACTGCTACGAAACTGGGTTTTCTGCGTTTGATTAATTAAAAGTTTTATAAAATAATAATGCTATGACGTCATAATAAACTCACCAAGCTTACGACGGGTATTGTAACCGTCCAGACAGCTCGCCAATAGAAACCGAGGACCTTATTGAACTTCATGTTCATAGTTTCCAAGTCCTTCATCGCTCTATTGATGCCATAACTCCAGGATACGGCTGTGCTCTGTGAAATTAACATTATTAAAGGAATATTATTACTTTTTTGTTCTTTGGTACGAGCAACTTGTTACTGGTAAGATAAGAATTAGGTAATGTTTGGCTTGTTTTATCTATCCTAATATTATGAGAGGCCAAAAATTGTGAATTCGTGAGGTTGTAAGGTAAATTCTGAATCTACTAAACTGATTTCACAACTATTTTACTAATAACATTATATTTTTATCCCGGGTCATCCCACGAAAAGCCGAAACAAGTGGCTAGTCTCTATCTAAACTTTAACAATAACTATTTTAGCGTACACCTACCTCAGCAATACCAATAAGAAGAATAGCCCAAGAGGCGGTGTTCCAATCCAGAATGGTGAATAGATAGACACCACCACTGAAACACATGGGTAGGCCGAGCAGAAAACAGGAGAAGCATGTGAAAGCTGTCACCTGGAATACAAATATAAATATAAATTTGTAATTAGACCTCGAAATCGATAACTTTTTGGTGCGCTATTATTGTAGTTGGAAAAGACAACAAGTATAAAATGATAGTGGTCTATAAGTATATGGTATGAATAAATATACAAAATAAGGTATTTGTAAAGGTGTAGAATATAACCAATTTGGAAATCGTTATAAATGAAAAAGAAACGTCTACTTTCATAATAATATAGGTAGCACCTTAATCGGTTATATTTCATATTCATTTCAAATTCAATTCGGTTTTCGTACATTAAATATAATCAGAGACGGAATGTTCTCGTAAATCCTCTTTCTGTTACTATGGAAAGTTTCGTGAGTGAGAAAGATTGATTGTCCATTTCACTCAAGTGGAACATATTTGGAGCGACAGATAGTACTGGATATGGAAATCTGATCCTTTTGTTACCGTTGACTGTGTCACTTGGTCCTAAGCTTGATATAAAGAGGATTTACCGGCGACCTTTAGAGTTTAGGTCGGAATCTGATAGTGTCCCTGATAGCTTATTTAACACGTTTACTTTCAAATATATTTTGGACAAAATTTGGTGACAGATAAGCTAAATTGTATATCCATAATTCATATAAATGCAGTACTTATTATTCATTATCAATTTTTTTCTTAATGGCAGCAGCCAGCAATTGATACAATAATATGTGCTAATTGTACGCAACAAGTCGTTATTTACGTATATAACTTCTTTTAGTATGTAAGAAAGAAAGTTACATTCTCTCTAATATAAAATTATACAAATAATAGTATTTACCATCCAATATCTCTTCCTCAGGAAAGGCCATTGGTCAACGATAGCTGTGTTAATGGCCTCTATACCAGCGAACTGGCATCCCAGTCCCAGAACGAATAACATGAAGAAGAAGAGGATACACCAGAGTTGTGGTATCGGCATTTGCAGCAGCGCCTCTGGGTATGCCACGAAGGCCAACCCTGGGCCTTGGTCAGCGACATCTGTGGAATAAATGTTAGCATGTATATTGACAAAAACATAAACAAGGTTATAATCGATTTATTGTAGAATCTACATATTGTTTATTTGTGAATATTTTTGCATTTAGGGACCTCTATTACAAGCTACAAATCATTGTAATTTATAGCTATATTATTTGCCTATATTATTCATTAGATACATACAATATACATCCAGTAAAGTATTAAAAAAACTTAATATTACACACTACATTTGTTATTGAAGTGAAACTTCTTTAGCGGGGTTGCACAAAAATTTAGTGTAACATTTTTGCGTTACGCTTACGCGTGACATTTTTGCGTTACGCCGTACGCGTGACATTTTTGCGTTACGCCGTACGCGTGACATTTTTGCGTTCCGCCGTACTCGTGACATTTTTGCGTTACGCGCCAACTTTTTCTTATCCCTACCACGCGTGATTCGACGTATACTTTCTCCAGCGGAGTAGGGATAGCGTATCGTTTTAACGTACGTCCTACCACTTTACTTCTATTGCACTCGTATTTATTTCCAACGCTCTATAGTGACGTGATAATATTATATTAAAGTGATCAGCAAAATCAAAGTGTTTATTTTAATTCTAATTCCAGTGAATTTCTAAAAAAAGTAAGTAATTACATCTCTTTTTAACCGACTTCAAAAAAAGGAGGAGGTTATCAATTCGGCCGGTATGTTTTTTTTTTTTATGTATGTACACCGATTACTCCGAGGTTTCTGATCCGATTTACGTGATTCTTTTTTTGTTCGATGCGGAATGGTGTCGAATTGGTCCCATAAAAATTTTATTCGGATAGGCTCAGTAGTTTTTATTTTATGAGCATTTTTGTCTGTATTTGTAAATGTTGCAAACGTGCAAGTTTGAAGTCGGTTGTTTTTAACGCAGTTATCACTTGTTCTAATACTTAGGTGTAATTATGGTATTTACTTTTCTAAGTTATTTAAAATTAACCTCACTTTTTGATTGTATTTTTCAATTTTTTCAATTTTATTATAATATGTATAGATACACTAACACGTGGGTGGAATTATGGTATAAATTTTTTCTAATACTTGAATGTTGATTGTGGTACATATTTATTTTTCTAAAATATTTAAAGTTAACCTCAGTTTTTGATTGAATTTTTTAAAACACCAACACGTGGGCGTGATCATGTTATTTATTTTTCAAGTTATTTAAGCTTAACCTCTGTCTTAATATGTATATATACTATGTGCGTCATTAATTTCTGACTGTTTCGAGATTTGGTGCAAAATAAAACAGTGTGTAAATAAAATTAAACAATTGAGTAAAAGTATAATTTCATAGATAACACGTTGAGAAGTTCCCTGTATAAATATATATCTTGTATAAATATATACATATGCCTATAGATATATATCTTTACTCAATTGTTTAATTTTATTGATTTTTATTTATTCACTTTTTATATTTGCCTCTTAATTTAACTACACGGATTTTTATATTTACGGATTTTTTATCGATACACATTTTTAATATAGAATATTTTATTGTATGCTTTTTTTAGTATAATTAATTTATTTTCTTTCATTTGTTCATTTAATTTTACAAATTTTTTTTTAAAACTCTTTCTACTTAAGTTACCTTTAAAAAAAATACTATTGAAATGTTGTAAATTGTGTTGCATATAAAGCTTCCGCTATTCATGTTTCAATATTGTAAGATAACGAGCATGTGCTTCTGTTATATTTGATACAGATCTCTTGAACTTTGATCCTTAAAAGCGTGAAAAGTATGCGCTATTACATTTTCTGAGTATGCGCTTTTGCTTTGTTTAAAGAAGGTAGTATTAAAACAACAAGAGTAGTTCTCAAAGCAAGAAGTAAATCAAAATTTCATTGGAACGTTATAAACTATAGGTAAGGCACAATTAACCTAATTATAATACAAACAAACTCTGCAATAAATATAAAGTGTTAAAGGTAGATCAGAAAGACAATAATTATGAATTTAACCAAATCTAATAAGTACCTAAATTAGAAACTCAAGCATATGTGTTGCACATGTATATCGTTAAAATCGAAATCATTGTGTTGTTTAGATGCTAATTTGATTATAACAAAACCAATAGCGAAAAGAGTATGCCTAGTTGTTCAGGTATGAGTGGAAAAGGCTTTATACTTGTTAGTATGACTTTCAACAGTCGACACAATGCAAAAGGCTACACTAGTGAATAGATTCCCCTTTTATCAATTCCATCTCGTTATCGAAAGTCCTGACATCCAGACACCGGCGGGCTCGTGTGTCTATTGAGTGTTTTTGAGCTTACATACTGAGAATGAACCAATTTGATCCTTTTGTTTTTAATTTTTTTGTTACTTTATGAGACAATGGTGGTTATAAGCTGAGTACGTTGGTAGATAGGTCATGTCTCACAATTTATATTTCATTCACAAGCTAAAATACACTCTTGTTTAAAAAAAATAACAAAGCCACAATGTTAGCCCTTTGCAACATTAATTCTTTCGTCAACAAATCAATTTGATGAATGTCAATTGAACAGTATTTTACTGTATAATATTTTACTCCTATTCCCAGAATAACGTTTGAACATAATACATACAGCAGCGTAGCAGCTACGTTTAGCAATAAGTATGTAGACATTCTTATGTTATACATCTGTTTCTATTGCCATAATCTGGGCTGTAACTGATAGGAATCACCATATTGTCACTTCAACAGATGCTTTAGTTATGACAATACTTAAATATCATAGATAACATGTTATTTCGATGCTAATATGATAGCAACATAAATTAATTATCAAAATTGTTATATCACCTAATAACAATCAAGATAGCAATATCATTATTATTTTCGTATTCCTACAAAATCATTTATGTTATTATTTTATTACTAATTAGTCTCAGATTACTTTCATTAATTGGTCTTATAAATATCCGTTTGATAATACGATATTAGTCATCACAAATCATAATTATATCATATTTTCTTAACTATAATTACATTTTCAATTATATACAATGTTACATTGATATTAGGCAGATGTATTGATGACAAGCAAACACTTATATTATGATTATTTTACCTTGATTCTAAATTAAAAGTTATCAAAATAAATTATTGATTATTGAGGCTTGTTTTTTTATAATATGTGGTTTTTCTTTTTTAATAATAGAACATGTTGTTGTTGTTGTCGTTGTGAATTTAAGAACTTATTTATATGGAAGCATGTATGACTGTTATGTTCTTATACAAATAAATATAGAATATATAAATGAATCCCTATTTCCCTTGGTCACGGCTTCACGCATGAACGGGTGCACCGATTTCGATAATTCTTTTTTTATAATATTCCTTGAAGTACGAGGATGGTTCTTATGGAGAGAAAACATAAACATGTATCACGGGCGAAGCCGGGGTGGACCGCTAGTTAGTCATATTTTTATATTATGTAATTTCCTGTTAAGAGGATGTTGTCATAATATTAAGTTCTATTCATTTATAAACGGCAAATCCATATAAGAAATGAAACGTAATGCTAGGCCGGTTGCACAGTGTGTTTGTAGTTTGCATGTATTCCGTTTACCTTAGCTGACTTAAAAATGACTACACATGTAATAGATAAAAGATAAATTATATATTTACGTCACCAAGCATCCAATAAGCTATCATAGACATTATCAGCAAACGGTTATGAGCGGTAATGAGTGGGAGTGAGCAGTTAAGAGCTTACTCTGCACAAATATCTCTTTGGTTTTTTATTACATATCGTACAAAATCATTTACATAAATTAATAAAGAAATAAAAAGTATCAAGTATGTTTGATCGCGCTACACACGCGTTTATCAACTATACGCACAGCAATACGTTCTTGTGCACTCCGCAAACAAATCAACGTAACGTTGTTTCACCCTCCCAATGCAACTTGTTAAAAGCGAATCGGACTATTATAATTACTATTGTATTCGTCTCAAGTACTTTAATACGATTGTTCTCGTCTCGTTTTATATTATAGTAGCTGTGCCCCGCAGTTTTACCCGCAAAGCTCCGATCCTGTTCGTCTTAGCGTGATGATAATATATAGCCTATAGCCTTCCTCGATAAATGGACTATCTAACACCGAAATAAATTTTCAAATCAGATTAGTGCGTTCAAACAAACAAACAAAAAAACTCTTCAGCTCTATAATATTAGTATAGATTATTTTTTATATTATACTAGCTGTTGCCCGCGACTTCGTCCGCGATTACGTCGTTTTTCGTCATTCGTCGTTTAAAAAAAATACGTGACACTTTATTTTTGAATGTTCTTAATTATTGTCTCTTATAAAATTTAACTACATTAAGATTAACAGTTTGAGCGCACCATTACAGAATATGTACCTAAGTATTAAATTACGTTAGTTTACATAGTAACTTTACTAAAAACACGATGAATTTCTTTCGCGCTCGGTACCACAAACTAACCATGTTTGTGGTACGTGGTCCGCGTCACTTGACCCCCCGCGAGTTCCCCTCCGTTGCTATGCGAAAATACATTCGTTGCTCTACTGTAGGAAAAATTGTAATACTGTGGCCTGGGCCTTATAACACGTCCAGGGAGTTCCTGAGTGCCGATATCTTGAGGAAAAGCTTCTAATGTCGATTTAAAACTGCATACATACGAATTAACCTGTTCTAAAATTGTGATATGAGTTCAGTTTTAAATTTGAGAAATATTGATTTCTTGTATTCCACTATTCGTTGTAGTCGAATTCAAAATATATTTAAACAAACTTAGGTTGGCCTTCAGGCAAAAGGGATCCTATCAAATGGTAAACTTGACCTTGTATCTTAAAAGTAAGCATGAAAGGACCTTCTGATAATTATTGAGCACCAAAGGATCATTTGAAACGCACTACTATAAGAGCGAATATTGTCTAATAACAGTTTAGATTGCACAGTATGTTCCTCTAAAAGTAGTGATTTCAAAGGTTCCGGTGTATTTTCAAACGAAAGCCGTCTCCTTACTCCACTTTAAAGCATTACAAAAAGAACATACTACGTTAATATCGCCTATACAGAAGATGATCTGTAATAAATTGTGAGGTTATAAGCAAACCCACTTTTATATTTGTCGGACCACACCACCGAATTCGTAGATTGTTTACCTCTAAGTCATTTAAGACTATGACGAAATATGTCTGCAGTAAGACGGGCCTCTCGCTATTCGTCCGTTTCCAGAGACCGAATAGTTTCAATTCTTAATCTTTCATTAATCTTTCTTAATTAAACAAACTTATTAATCGTTCTTGTCTCAAATAATTGTAATATTCGCGTCCCTACTCTAGTCATTGCTTATGCTCATGTTCATCTTCAAGAGATCGAATAATATTATGATGCACCCTATCATTTGTCAAACGGTCTTCATATTGAGTAAAGTTTCAGATTCTCGAGATAAAATATGACTGTCGTGATCAGTAGTGAGACGTAATTCCCTCTCAGTGAGGGTTTCGGTCTCACGGGATAGTACAATATGCCGTTTGCGATCAGCTGTGAGACGTCATACCCTCTCAGTGAAGGTTTCGGTCTCACGGGATAGTAGGGGAGACCGGGTTTGGTTGTCTCACGGGTTGGTTGTCACAGCGGTCTTAACACAAAACTGAACTATCGAATAAGTCTGTTGAACAGCGTGGCAAGAGCGATACAGTGACAACGCTGTCCCCACTTCGCGTCAGACCGCCCCGATCTGCCGTGAGGGCCTCACACGTGTTTATTGTTTTCGCACAGATTTTTGATGATATGAGGACCGAATATGGTCCTCATAACATCACTTTTTGTGAACGAAACGACAGCGCGGTTCAATTCAATGCCAACACCATCAGAAAAAAGGAAATATTTTTAATTGTGAAAAAATATTATGATTTACACTAATAACATTATATTTTTAACATAAAATATAAGTCTGTGAATGTGTAAAAATAAATCCAGCGACATGAAAATATATTAATTACCAAGCAATATTAATACAGATAAATACTGAACATAAGTATAATAGTTAGTATTAAGTAGTATTAGTTAAAATATACTTTGACTACTTTGACTGTTAGTCAAAGTTTATTTTTACTAACAACATGTAAATGAAGAAGAAATAATAATTACCAACGAACTAACCTTTTCTATAATACTTAACACGGCACATTTTTCAAATTATCTTGCTCAACTCTGCTCAAAAATTTGAGGGTTTTGTTGGAACTTTAATGTGTCAAAACTATGATATATCTAAACTACGATACAACTTGCATGCGGAAATGCTCATTACAATTATTGTGAATCTAAAGAATAACTAACAACATACTATTCAATTTTAATGAGCTGATGAATATCTTCCTATGGGTTATTAATAGAGAAATGATACACAACAAAGTTATGTTGGATCCATTTTATTTATAAATAATGAAAATGATATATTTATAAAATATAAAACATATTATGTAAAATGATTAAAAATAAATAAATGAAGCAACTACGATTCAAAGAAAACATCTTTTTCAGTGTGAAAATGCTCTTAGCAATCCTGGATGATGAACTGTATATCATGTACTCTGATCCCAGTACGGTCGGTACCTCGATAGCACAGCTCGATAGCCATAACGATAAATATTATAATCAGATAACCGCAAAGTCAAAATAAAAACATTACTTGTACAGTTGTGAGTGCAAAATTTACGTTTCATTTGGCAATAACATTTTTTTCGGTACTAAAACGTATTAGTTTGATATGTGGTTGGCTGCCCCTCCTCTACTTCCTGAAAAATATCCTCCAAAATTTCCCGAGATACTTCCAATGATTGAACCATTGGACGTTTTACATTAACTTCAGTCAAAAATTGACGAAGCGGATGATTACTAATTTCCACTTAATCCTCGCTGCCACTATCTTTATCAGCAAATCATTAATTTTCAAGTGGTGTTGTAAAATTGTCAGCAGAAATTGTCTTCCAAAGGCGATATAATTTTATGAGCATTGAATCTGTAAATAAAAAAAATCAAAAGTTAACTGTAAATCTATAAAAAAAGCTACTTACAAATAAAATTTTATCAAAAACTACTGTTCCCAATGCACCTCAAAATCTTGTAAAAGTCATATATAAAAGAATTCATCATTTTATTATTTCATTCTAAAAGTGTAATATAATACCAACAAAAAACATGAATTGCTATCATTATAAAAAATAAATACCATAAGTAACAACTTACCTTTTGTGGGAACGCATGATGGTGAAAATTCACAAAACACGAAGATTGCATTTGATATTTTTGGTTTTATGGCATTCAATTGCTTTATAAATATCACTACATAGTATAAAAAAAGTCGCTTTCTCTGTCCCTATGCCCCTTTGTATGCTTAATTAATCTTTAAAACTACGCAACGGATTTTGATGCGGTTTTTTTAATAGATAGACTGATTCAAGAGGAAGGTTTTAGTATATAATTTATTAGGTTTTAGACAAAGCGGACGAAGCCGCGGGCAGTAAGCTAGTAAATTTATAAAACACGAAGATTTTTAAAATTGTAACTAATGAACACAATCAATATTAGATTAACTGTAGATAATGGTGTCTAGTTTTACTTAAAATAATAAACATCTACCCTCACTTTAAAAAAATGTAGTATATTTATTATTTACACGAAATATACCTTATAGGGAAGGGAAGATATGGGTTAAAGAGTTAAATAAATAACACGATTATATTTAAATTATATTAATTTTTAACAATGTATTCAGTAGTGTTAACATGTAAATTGATTTGATTTTTACGAAATCTCATAGATGGCGCTGTTACAAAATTAACATTATACAACTTACATTCTTTAAACTATGTTTCTCTTCCCAAGTTACTTAAATGGCATAATTTTTATAGTGTCAATCTAGATATTGTCAAACAACATTTATATATGCGTCATTTGATTATTAATTTCCAATAGTTAACGTGTGTCAATCTTTTTTATAACACTTCATAGATGGCGCTGTTTCAAATTTGTCTTTATACTGCTAAGATTCATTTAACTGTTTCTCTGCCAAAATTACATAAATGACGTAGTTTTTATAGTGTACAGCTAGATAATAGCATGGCTTACTCAAAAACAACATTTAAACATGAGTCTTTAGATTGTACGCTGTCGTAGTACAAAGAATACGTAAGAAAAATAAAGGTTCACAGCTCCTCCCCCGTAGGTGATAGCTTGATAATATGTAGCCTATAGCCTGACCCGACCAGTTAGTAATATTCATGCAAAATTTGAAGTCAATCTATGCAGTACTTTTCGAGATTAGCCCGGTCAACCATACAGACAAACAGACAAACAGACAAACAGACAAACAGACAAAAATTCTAAAAACTATGTTTTTGGCTTCTATATCGATTATAGATCATGGATTATGTATTCTTTTAAAAAAATATTCAATGTACAGTTTTGACTTTCCTACGATTTTATTATATGTATAGATATTTTATGGATAAATGTAATAGAAGTTCATTTTCCCTTAATTTTTGCTCATCCACCTCCAATAAAATGTGTCTCGTTATTTATAGTCGCCGCCATTTGTACTTTTCTTTGTTTGGCTATCTATGTGTTTTTTAAGTTAATTTCTTGTGTGTGTGTGTGTGTGTGTGTGTAATCTATCTACCTATAATAATTAATTATAAGCATCAAAACTTCTGTTTCCTAAATATTAAGATTTACTTTACATCACGCAGGCTCAGTATAGCAACTATGAGTTAACAATAACACAATTATTATCAACACTAACCTCTCCTATTTAGAGATAAATGTAAAATCCCACGAATTCCAGCGAGACAGGTTTTGATAATTTTATACGAATTAGTTATTTTTGTCATAAATTTGACTTAAATATGAAAGCAAGTTAACAATGTTCTCGCGCTCTAAAGTGTGAAAATCGATAGAGATCACATCACATAGAAAATAGTCCCCCCTAGCAACAAGAGGGATTTTCTTACAGAAAAGATTTATCGATTCAATTACTATTTGAAACTAATAAACATCGGCTGACCATGAAAAATTAGTTTTTATTATCTCTTAAAGGTAATCTTGTAAGAAAACGTGTGATAAGAGTGTTCCCCGTACCACACATGGCGCGGCACGCGCGACGACAGTATATTCAAATATATAATTATTATATTTTTTATGAAAGACTTTTTTTCTTTATTTATCTTTATTTAAAACTATATTCTTTGGTGATGTTAATAGGATATTTATTATAGTCTAAACTCTAAAGTTTCCTTAAGGACGCCCAAACAGATAGGCCGTTTTATATTTCACTACGGCATTCTAATACAAAATTATTACTAAGTATGTATAATGCATATGAAATTATAACTACATGAAACGTTTACTAAAAACAGAAAGACTCAAAGAGATGTATAATTAATATATTTTAAAGTATACAATCAAACGTACCATCAACGCTAACTCCCATCAACTGAGCTTGAAACCCGAGCACAGAGAAGATCGCGAACCCAGCATATATTGACGTCATGAAGTTCGTGAAACACACAAATACTGCGTCAAAATGGCAGTTATTTGTGAATTTGTTGTAAGAAGCCAATGTCACGAGAGACCCACAAGCCACTCCGAAAGAATAGAATGTCTAGAAACAATATCATAGTTAATACCTCAGATAAACATAAAAATATACAAAAATAGTTATCAGTAATTGGTCTGCCTATTGACCTATTTAAATTTGAAACGTATGCAGCATGATTTATGAACCGTAAACATATTTTCGCAATTTTCTCATTTCTATAATAAAAACTAAAAATGTATATGGATATACCCAAATATACATTATGTAGCTTCACTTTACTAAAAACCTATTACTCTCAGGAAAATCGTATAAAATATTGCCCTTTTCTACAAATTACCTGAGAAGCAGCGTCGCCCCAGACTCGAGCATCGAGTAATGTCTCCCACTTGGGTGATAGGTAAAAAATAATGCCCTCACTTGCGCCTTCCAATGTTACACCCCTGATCAAAAGTGCTGTCAACATTACGTAGGGAAAGAGAGCAGTGAAGTACACAACCTTGCCTGCTGATTGTACACCCTGGAACAGTTTATTTATATTAGCCCGAATCCGTATAATTTAGATTATTCTAAGAAATGGAAATCATAAGGACAAGAAACAATGTGAATAAAAAGCGTCAAATTATTTTAACTCAACTCTTAATTCAAATACATGTTGGAAACTCAAACAGAGAGCGTGTGAAGTGTCTACGTCAAATTAATTAACCCTTGATACGCTCCATTCTGTGTTTTAACTAATCACTATCTAGTTAATTACTTGCAAAGCACACAAATTAAATTCACAGAACTAAGTGAAATAGTTGCTATTGTTACTTTTTTCTACTTCATATTTTTTGTTTGTGTCGTGGGTGGATTATTTGTTGCAAAAACAACAGACCAGAATGCTTGTGGAATTTGACATGCAAAAAGATTATGATCATAAACAAAATATAAGCTATATTTTATCTGTTTCTATGCAATGCCATAAGCTGAAGTTAGTAGTAATCTTACCTTAATAACACACAAGAAAGCAATGAACCAGCAAGCAAACAGACATCCAACTAAATGCCATTGAATTGATCCCCAGTTCGACCAAGACGAATCTCCTCTACCGAGTACACGTTCGCTGAAAGAATTTCATACAAATAAATATAATTTACTATACATGCTTAATTATTTTATATCTGAAATTTATTACAAACAAATTATATCATAATTGAGCTACTCCGAATATTATTGGCTTTATAATATTATCATAAGCAATTTTAAATGTGCTCTTTGTTGCTCCAGTGACTTATTTTGTATTAAAGGATGTCGTTGAATATTAATCTTATTTAAAAAAGAATTAATTTCTATAAATGAAATTTTCAAGTAATTTGTAGAAGTTAAGGGAAATTCATGTCACGTTAAGTGTTTAAGCTTTGGAACGATTTACTAACTGTACAGTGCAAGAATACGCCGCTGGCATCTGTCTACATGACTGATTGGTCTAGAGATAAAAGTGTAGTTTAAGCTAGATAAAGTTTTCTCTAGTTGAAATACCAACAAAATATTTGGAAATTTAAATTTTGCTATCAAAAGTGATGAAATGTTGAATCAAGATGTCTTCTATTCTTTATTACATATACAATTTTCGTAGTGAAGTTATAAAAGCAAAAGCTAATAAAAATGATTTTAAAAATAAATGATTTATATTTCTAATTCAATATAACATACTTATAGTATTCTTCCGCTGCAATAATTCTGGTCACATTGGTGTACCAAGGAATAGTTTCATTGCCGTCCAAACATTGTTTCCCATCATACGGCTGAAAGCCGCTTAAAGTACAAATGTCTCCAATACTCATACAATCACGTAAATAATAAGTGAGATCTGAAGCAAGGCCGGTATTATTTTCTCTACACTCCGAGTCGTACTTTCCACTGTAACAAACTGTAAAACAAAAGTGAAATTAGATTTTATTTCAACTCTATGTTATTCTTATCCCGCTTTTTAAGCTATTACATAGCTTTTATCTCAGACTTTGAGCGCGGCGACCGAATGTAAAAATTCCGTAACGAAAAAACCTAACAACAACTAACCCCCCCACTCCAAATGGCACAGCGATGCGATGCTATGCAAAAGCTTTATCGCGGCAGTTCTCGAGTGCCACACGTATTTTTTTTTTATATTTGCTTGAAATACAATACTGTAGACGCAATGTCTCCGCTTTAGGGTTAACATTCTAGGGCACATCTCTGGAAGTAACTAATTTATTAATAGACTTTCTTGGCAGAATACTAATCAAGGAACTCTGATGTCATGGAATAATCCAATGAAATACGTGAAATGTATAAAACATACCTATTCTAAACTAGGTACTAAAAATAGGTCCGCGAATATTGAAGAAAAGGCAAGAAATTAATTAATGTTACGCCTGTGATTAGTGATTAAACGAAAACACCAACCAGAACACATAAAGAAAACAAAATATGAATCTAATTCATGCTAATATATTTAAGAAAAGCTTTGAAAAGCCATCTGTCGCCTACTTATAAATCCTCATTTTATTCTTATTAACCATAAAATATGCCATATGAGTCGTAAACTCATGGAAATCTGCGTGAAATGATGGACAATTAATGTCTTCATATAAAGGTTTGATAAGGAATCATTTTCATATACTTTAGTACCTTGAATGATATGCCTTTACGAGTATAATATACTGGGGAGTCATAAAATTTACGGCTTTACTTGTGTAACTGCTGACTGCGGACTGCATCACTTGGCTGTATAAAGGGGTGATTTACTCCTCAAAATTTTGAAGTCAATTGCGATAAAAAATTTATTTGAAAACGGCGATAAATGTCTTGAGCACCTGCTGATAATTCGAGCTTACAAAGTTATGTTAGTTTTAATTTAGTCAGAAATGGAAACTCTCTTAACAACCAAATCTAGCTACATCCAGACGGTGCTCAATATTATCATTTGATTAAACAAAAAATAGTAAAAAATAATAAATATATCCTTTACTTGAATAATTGTCTTACAACAAACAAAAAGGCTTTGGGGTAAGAACAGTGTTTCCAATATGAGCTTAAAAATTGATTAAAGTTAATAAATAGTTTCTAAAATATATACTTACAATCAGTATTGTACGCATTGTCACATGATCCCCATCCCAAGTCACCAACGATGGAAACAGCTGTGTAGAATAAAGTCCACGCCACAATTATCATGTAATATATCGATATAATTGTTATCACAACCAGTGTACAGTATCCCACACCAGAGAAGAAAGGGCCAATAGATGAAAATGACTTCAAAGGTCCCAATGCAGTGAACTGGCCAATGTACAGCTCCAAGTAAAATATCGGGAGTCCAATGAGGATTATCATCAAGAAGAATGGTATCAAAAATGCACCTGAAATTAGGATAATGTTATTCAGTAAATTATTGGAATTTTCTGTGAGTATAATATATTTTTTATTTTACACAGCCTAGCAAGCCCTATTGGATTTTTCTTTTCTATCACAAAATTTAATAAATTAATAATAATTCATTCTAAAATCATTTTTAAAATCCATGATTCATTAACTAAATTGAAAACCAAATAAAGACCGCCACAACCTCATTCAATCGGCTGCAATAAAAATGTGTCCGCCATTATTCACGTTTCTAGAACGTTCCAGCATGAGCTACGAATACTGTCTTACCGCCGCCATTCCTATAGCACAAGTAGGGGAATCTCCACACGTTCCCCAAGCCGACCGCGTAGCCAAGACACGCTAGAATGAATTCCACTGGGCTGCCCCATGATGCGCGCTTCGGGGTCACCGAAGATGCATCGTCGGAGAACTGGCCTTTGTCGGTTGACTGCAAATATTCCATACATTACTCCTGGGATAGCGATACGCTTAGCTACTAGCACTAGCTTTCCGCCAGCGGCTTTGTCCTCTGTGTTTAAAACTTTTTCATTAAGTTCTATTATATTATATTGACCTTAAATTTCAAACGTTATTCAAGAATCAGAGAATCTATAAAAAAAATCCACATTATCATTATTTTTTAAAGCTATAGCAAGCAGCGGAAAGTGACTTTGTTTAATGCCGTAAGATTATAAAAATCGTTCTATTATAATTTACCGAAAAATAACGCGTTAAAAAGTAAGTAGTATTCTACGGATCACAATTTATAAACGGATTACAATCTCGCAAGATAGATTTTGATCTAACGGTATTCCCAACTTTACGATTACATAATATACCTACCCTGGTTACTAACAGTATATTTATGTGAAACTTTTCAAGCAAACTATTCTTCACAATTCTTTTATTATTACGTATTTACATTTAATAAAGTGCTTATAAAGTCAGAAGCAATCATTACACGATACTAATTTATTTTGTTGGGGAAAATAACTTTTACTTTGTATGTATTTTTATCCCTTTATGAGGAGTTTGTAGGGAAAACCCCCGTTTAACCGTTTTAATTTAAAAAGTTTTCAATTGATGAATATCGTCGGGAATCAATCGAACCATTATTCCAGAATAATTAATATCCAATACAACGAGATAAACTCCGTTCTGAAAAAGTTGTTGCTAAATTTATAATAGAAACAGAGAGACAAAGAATTATTAATAATTCACGCTTTCATATCGACACAATAATTTTGGATATTTTTCTTTTTAAAGTTTTAATTTTAACTATCTCCATTCTGTATAATAGGAATAAAGTACAATAAAATTATGATATCGAAATACGCAATACTTTGTTACTTAGTAAAATTAATTATCATAAGCTCTTGAATTACAAAAGGAAAATTCCTATGTAAAAAACGCAACGTTTGTAATTTTATTAAGCCATTCCATAGCTTCTATCGCGGGCCTTTAGCGCGAGGACCGAATCCAGAAATTCCGTAACGAAAAAACCTCACGCTCCCAACTCCGACGGGCACGAAGCTGTAAGGAGCTGTGGCTTGAAGGCATGCTATGCAATAGCTTTACCGCGGCAGTCCCCGAGTGCCACACGTCTTTTTATTTATTTATTTGATACTTTATTTGTACATATACACCAAACATGGAAAACGAAATACAATAATTAAAAAAAATTGTAATATATATTACAAGGTCAAAAATCTTTCCAAATTTATAAATTGAAAACCGTTGTGTTATGAAAAGTTATTTAATACCTGACAGGGTATTATTTAAATAAAAGCTATTCAAAATAAAACTATAGGTACCTATAAATTCCGAAAAATGTGTTTCGGAGTTAACCAAAATTCTAAATTCTATTGAGTGTTTCTGTACAATCAAAATAAAATCAAAGATCAATGTTAATAAAAGAAAAATAATTCTTAATAAATAATTGTTATTTGCTGAAAGGATTAAAAATGACCTCTTTATCTATAGGTTGTCGACTAAAATAGAAAGAATTCTGCATTTTGCACAGATAACAAATTGTGATAATATTTGATGTATTTATTAGGTTTCAGCACTAAGTATTTAGCTCTGATACGGTGCAATAAACTGAAGAATTAGGAATTTTTTCATTTTAGTTGGAAGAAATTTGCCAGGCGACCTGGTTTTCGGGCGTCTATGTGGATTTAAAATTTGAAATATAAAATTAAAATCTACGTGATTATTATTTATTTTGGTGTTAATTTAAAAATTTCTTTTACAGTTGGTATATTGACAGTGCTCAATGATATTCTAAAAAGTTATAATTTATTGTATTGTTGTCTGTCGTTAGTAAAATTGGTAAAATAGGTAGATTAAATTAATTAAAATTTAATTTCTGAAAATTATTTTGAAGAAATGCTACCTACATACATACAGGTATAATAATATGAAGTTTATTAAATTCATATTAAAAATAATATTTTTTTTGCATTCAAGTTTCATTATTATTTATTTTTTTAGTTAAATTCAAAAATTCACGTAGGTATTTTGTTAATTAAATGATTAAACTTAAAACGATTGCTATCATATTGATACAAAATATTACGTGTAAAATTATAACTTATGTTATCTGATATTAATTACAAAATATCTATAATTCTCGGAAATACTTATTTAGATAAATTTTAATTATGTACATCCGCTGGTGCGAATTAAATTGAAACTTCATTTACGATAAGGCAATATCGGCTGTATAATATTATAATGTACTTACAATTATTCAATTTATTTACGGAAGGAGTATTTATGTTGAATTTAGGTATACCTTAGTCTTTTTCGTATTTTGAATATCTCATTTATGGATAGAAAACATAAATAGTGGGATATGGAAAAGCCTCCATATTATACGTGGTTAATAAAAAGTGTCTGAATTTCTCTCTCTAAATCTTATTTTTAATTGAAAATAAGACTATGATTTTTGTAAAATAAAATATTTGCAAAATATCGACTAAATATTTCGTTATATTAAGTAATTAAATTTATATAAATATTAAGTTAATTACTCTTATGACTGTAATAAATAATGTTAATCATACATTCACTACAAAAAGCTAATACAAAACAGCGTGTTGCGTCAGTCATTTTCGTGTTATCTGAATACCTAAAAGCCCTATTTCATTATTACGCCATAATTAAAAACAATATACTCGCCTCCTTCACAGAGTTATTTCCGTCAGCCATTGAAGAAAGCAAATCTTAGAATCCTCGTAGAACAGCAGAGGTGTTTTGTTTATTGACATAGACGCGGAAGAAAACGAGCCGACGTTATATTTGCAATACTGTACGACTAATCTCATGACACCAGTGGAAATAACTGAACACAATCACCAAAATTACCTTTTTTATCAAATAATTTTGTAGATAAGAAATCAATAACGATCGACAAAATCAAATGCTAAAGAAATGCGCGTGTTATCTAGGCTTAAACGATTGCGTAATGAGAATAAGATTAAGATGTTCTGGACAAATATTCATTTTAATAAAACTATCAACACTTAGTTTAGCCCATTCCTGTAGGATAATACTGTAAATAGAATATACAAATACCAAAAGATACTTATTCAAAACTAGAAAACGCGTTTACAATGTAAAAAAATGATATTACCTAAGCAACATTATTACCAATTACGTATGTAGTAATTCACATATTTATTTATTATCAGCTAACGATCTATGCGACATATCGATATCTGAATATGAGCGGTAATAATATCTCGAAAGGTAATCAAATCTGATTCATAGTACAAACGTTATTTAATAGTACCTAAATACCTTTTTTTATAGTTTTAATTAATGTCCTACTTTTATAATTACCTATAGTTTGTTTTTCTTGTTCGCAAAAATATTATAAGATCACATGAAATTAAAAACAATGTTAAATTATAGTCTAGTTTTCTTAGCGATGAAGAATTAAGTTAGTAATAAAATAACTACCTAGTATGTAAAATCTATACATATATTATTATATAATAATAAAGCTGAAGAGTTAATTTGAACGCGCTAATCTCAGGAACTACTGGTCCGATTTAAAAAAATATTTCTGTGTTAGATAGCCCAATTATCGAGGAAGGGTATTATAGGCTATATAATATTACAGGGTGTAATCGTTAAGTGTGCACAGGCGATTATTCCGTAACTATTAGAGATATCAAAAAACTTTAAACTGATATCGAAAGTACGTCTTAACCTAATGAGTAAAATGGCCATAATAAATTTTTAAAAATAAAACGAGTAGTAACTAATAATTAGGCAATATAGGTAGATAAAAAAATGCATTACAATATAATATTTGGGGGCTGGTCATTATTTTTACAGTTTATGATATTATCTATAATTATAAATTATCTAATAGAATTCACCGATAGAACTGATAAATTAGTTTTTATTAAGATATAACCAATTAATTGATATTGAAATTGACTTTTATTATTAGAAAAATTTATTAATGTTCAATTCATGTTTAATCTTTCCAATATTTTGAGTGATGACGAATTATTATGACTTATTAGGGAATTATATAAATTATATCATATTAAAAAAATGTTTAATGAATAAAAATATTTTTTTTTTTAAGAATAATAATTAAGCCAAAATCAAATTGTTTAAAATGAACATGTTTGTTTGTTTGTTTGAACGCG
>CAJQZM010027791.1:0-10680 GCA_907164665.1 Colias nastes | reverse complement strand
CAGTCGATGTAAATAATTAAACAAGACTGAGATATATTTTTAAGCAGTAGGTAATTACTAGAAATTGATGCGGGGTTCAAAGGTTAAAAATGTTTACAATGTTTACAATACATTAAAATATTTATATAGATTATATTATATAGAACGATAAAGCTAATTGATAAGTGATTCTAAAACAATACAATTCTTTGTTATTTAATAAAATAGATATTCACACGAAACTTACCTCACATTTAACGGACTGCGATATAATACTATAATTAGCTGATATATCATCAATATAATTATGAAAAAAACTTATATTAATTTCAGGCATATAATAGACACGTATATTAAGTACATATAGGTATATATATGCACGGTCTTCACATTTATCATCCCAATATTCCGAAGCTTAAGCAAAATATCGCATTCATCAATGACAATGCATCCGTTATCCAAAAACCAAATTAAAAAACACGCTTGATTGACGGGCAATGACAAAAACGATACCGGCACACAACCCTCCATTTATTTACGTATTAACAAAGAATACGTAATGTTTGATAAATATATATGCTATTGATTATACATTTGTTTTATTTATATTTAACGACAACTCGTAAGTATGTTTACACTAGGTGTAATCATGTAAATAGTTACGCAGTCAAATGGTAGGTAAGAATTACATGTGTGTATTTACTGTCTAGCATTAGAAAGTTTATCATTTACTGCAATCGAAAATATAGTTTAATTTCTCATACTCAAAAAAATAATTACAATTTATTCATGAAACAGTATCACAAATATTAAAACGTTTTGGACTTTTCGTGGAAATATTGAGCTGTAATTGTAACTTTACTATGAAAACTTGGGAACTTTTACGAAAAACAATAAATGTACCGAATACTTTACAAACTGTTGACTTCACGTAGCGGTTAAATTCAATAAGCATGTTTTAATTAATACTAATAATTTGTATTGCAAAATATGTTTGTTTACACAAAAAGTATTTTGAACTTGTACATTTTTTATATTAGTTATTATTTAAGTATAATGTTTATATAAATTTTACGAGCTACGTATTCTTCTACACAGACACATTCTATGTACTAAAATTAGGAATCTATTTGCTTCATTGTCCAATAGGAAATATTCATTCATAATAAACGTTGTAAAGAAATGCATGAAACAATGCAATTTATGCTCTGTACTCACTCTTTACTTCTTTCTTTCTTCTGCACGTGTGTATATATCACTTGCAAGCAGAATCTTGTAAGTAAACTTGAAAATATAAGAGACAGAGCTCAGACTCTACAATTATTAAATTTCTTATAATACATCGCACGTATTTCTTAATTGAACTAACAAGATGTTTCTTTCAGTACAATTTGAAAGAAAAATAACATGAACCAAAAACGTGTGGTGCTAAGGAATCTCACTTTTTTTCATCAATAAATAAATTATCGTAGATAGATTGACTGATTATTGTTTGTATTAAAAACACATATATTTGTTCTTGAGCCCCTGGTATAGTAATGTTGAAATGTCCTCGATTTCTGTTGAATATGTAGTCAATAAATATTCAAATAGGTGTTTTATGAAAACACATACAGAAATTTTTTTATTAGAAAAGATACGCAGGGTTGTAACAATTTCGTATCTTTTAGAAAAATAAGAAAGAGTCGCGCGTCATTTGTCAAATGAGAAACGTATCATATCATGTTATAATAATTGGAATTTCCATTAAAATGAAAGATGAATCGTGTAATTGAATGAAAGAATCAGAGCAACGTTTCACTCTCATGTGGGTCAAATGCTTTACACTAATGGTATATTGTTATTTTTGTCAGTAGTACCTAAATGGTATTGAGATAAAGTAAAGAAAAAAAATAATTTTTATTGTTAAATATAAAATAAAATGAATAATTATTATTCTACAGCGCTTTGTTACGTAATAAAGTCATTTTTATTAAATAAGGTAGTTTTCGTAAAAAATCTCAAAACAATTACAATAATTGTTAATTTCATTGTTAAAATTTTGTTTAAAAACACTCGAAAAAGTTCATTGGCGCCCAACGTTGCACTACCATTAAAATGTACAAAATTATAATAATCTTACCTTTAACAAGTAAGCTCAGAAATATTAAAACGATATACATCCTTAAGTATTGTTCACTTTCAAATCACATATCACAAAACTTTTGTCATGCACAGTTCACGCGTGTTTATGTAACTTATTATACGAACACGTTTTGTATTGTCCGTGAGAGCTCAATGCACACGTCTTTTGCCATGGAGCGCGCGCGGTCGACTAAACGGCGACGGTTGGATTTGGCCGCCCACCCCCCCCTTGTCGAGGTCACAAAGGCCTTTTTATATTTTCATGATCTTACAGCGTAAGTCAACAAAGTTTACGTTTGATCAAATCCGTCACAGCACATGTATTATGTCATTCGCGACACCTTGCTGCAATTTGCATCGGTCCAGATGGTTCGTAGCCATTTCGTAGCGCTTTCTTTTAGCCCGTAGACCCAGTTCTTTATGAAAAGGTTGGGGAAAATCGAGCTGAAATAAAACAATATTAGTTTTTTATTTATTCTCTGATTCATTTAACGTTTTAATTTAATAAAATCTGTTTTAAAATATGTTGTTGTTGTTTTATAAATAAACGCCTGTGAACGTGATTTATATCATCATTTTTATTAATTAGTCCTTTAACAGTTATATTTATAAAACTATGTACCTATATTTCCCTAAAACAAAATAATTTAAATATTAATTATTTGTTCTATAATTTTAAGTCCTGAGAAATATCATAAAATTAAATAAAATTTAAATTTAGATGATTATTTTAAAATTGAATCTAATATTATTTTATTTCAAAGCCTTATTTTTATTGCCGTTTGTCTATGATCCAATTGCTTCCATGTCACTTTTGGTCACGTACCTATCTCAAGGGTCTATTTCGGATCCTCAGTCTAAAATTCACGTTTGGGTTCTATCGACAGTTATCTATTTTTAGAAAAAACCCTTTTTTTTATGTAAATGTCTCGTTAAGAATAGAACTAATAAGAAAAATATATTATTAAAATAAAATAAAACGAAAAAACCCCTTTTTTTTGATGTAAATGTCTCGATAAGAATAGAACTAATAAGAAAAATATATTATTAAAATAATATAATATTGGGAAACCAGAAGTGTAAAACGGCAATTGTCTTTCCTAATTAGTGATTTGCCGAACAAAATAATTGTAGAAACAGAAAGCTTTTGGTTTTAATGAAAACTGGATCATACATAGAAGTCGGGAATATTTCATTTTTACGATACATTTATAAGTTTTGCATTGTAATAAAATCGAGAGCGTATCGTATTTTCATTCCCGAGGTTCAAATTTCATTTGATTGATTTGATTTCGTTTATTGTAAATATGTTACGATATTAATTTTCTCTTTTATTGTTTTGAAGTATGATAAATCAAAACAAGAAAACAATAACAATCCAATTTAATAAAGTAATAGAACATTGCACTCGATAATCCATCGGCTGAAAGGAAAATGGATTTAAAAAAGTGCACGAGTTTTATAGTAGGTACTCATATTCAATTAGATTTTTATAAACCCGGTCAAGATATTGTTAATGTATCATGCTAAATTGTTTTTCTAGTTTCTCCTTATTTTACTACGATATCATTTTGTATGTTATTATTATTTCTAGATACTCTTTTACTAAAGGAATACACAGCTATTGTATAATCTCGTATAATTTGTCACGTAGTCATATCATTCATTGAGTTATTAAGGCTAAGATGTCAACATCACATGTTCCTCTCATTAAGGTAAATGTTCTTCGTATTCTTTATAACTGGGACGTGATATATTTTCCCCTTTTCTCGGCATCGAGTGGATCGTAACATTATCGTAATTGTACGTCTATGAAGGAGCATCATAAAATCATAAACACTCCGTTCTATCCTTTACGAATTTGCCGGGTTATCGTGAATGGTCGATTATGAATTTGCTACCGAGTACGTGAATGTTTTTCCATCAGACAGATTATCTTGTTGAATATTTTACTCACACAAAAACTGCGCCTTTATCTAAGTAAGTTACATATTAAGCGAAACAAAAAATCTTCGCATTGAGCACTTCAGATAAAGTTAAGCTTTACTCGCCCTTCTGCATGACGAGCGGGCACAGGCGGCTTACATCCAACGCTTTATCACTTAATTTGAATCGTGTTCAGAATTCACAAGACGTTAGAGCCCGGGCAGAACGAATCATCAAAGCATGATTACAGACAAATGAATAAGGTTACGTAATTCGCAAATTGAACGTTATTTTCTGACGGAATTCACTTGATGACAGCAGTAATATCGACAAAGTGAAACGTAAACTGAGACGAGTTTACGATACTTTTATTCGAGGGAGGCGAATCATAATATCCAAATTATTATGAGGGCAATAACTTTTGATCAATAGAGCGTTCGATGCTTGAGAATATGTTTTACGTTCATTGTTCATTTCAGAATGTTACATATTACTTCTCGTTTTTTTAGAAACAATATTTTTTTGGTATTTTGAGTTTATACAGGAATTAATAAATGAAACACCAGTGAGTTCTGGCATTACCTTATAATAAGTGGAAAATATTGTGTTAATAATTTAACTATCAAATTTTGAAATGGAATATTGTAATTGGGTTTCGGAAATAATTAATTACTAAATATTAAAAAAAAAATATTTTTATGGAGTAAGTATATTATGTAGTTAGCGATATGCAGAAAGATTGTTCGTTCAAAACCTATTTCAAATAGTATGTAAATGTCTATGTAATGAAAACATGCGAAAAATGTTTTTACTATAACACTAAGAAAATACTAAGATGTCTTGTCTAAGACTGTATTTAAGTATATACGAAAAGAAATTGAAAATTATTATATAAAAAAATTACTGACGAAATTTAAGTCTCTTCGTATAGGCGTATACGTATTGCGAAAAACACGGTATATTTACAACATTAGCATTCGCTTTTATCTAACGTTAATGTGATACTTCCGCGTCGTTTGCGTGATTTTCGTGCAACCGGGCTCATATTTTAGTGGTAACATATACAAATATGACAACCCTCACCTTTCTGTAAATCAAACATGCATAAATCTACGCCGTCCCCTTTACGCTATTATGTCAACCGATACGATTTATGATCACATCTAAGAGATTTTCAAGACGGAAATCGGGGTAAATAGACTAAGTAAATATATGATTTTCAGAACAAATACGGGGAATTTTCCGTTTGCATGTTTCCATTGGTTTGTATTTTTTTAAGATTAACTTACATTATATATCTACATATTATTTAAGTAATTCCTTGTTCTTAAAAGTCCAACTAAGGAACTGATTACGTAATAATGACTGTTTAAAAAATATTTTTTATTTAACTTTGGTAAAATAAAACCGCTTTAAAATTGTAGTGAAGACATGTTATTTCACTCAAGAAACAAAGAGTCCTAATTTAATAATAAATTAATGTTCCTTTATATAAATGTATTATCCATCTTCAATCACCGTCATCTGGTTATGAGGACGAATACGCAAATGTAGGAAGCGGTATTATAGTCCTTACTCCTTAGTCTTAATTGTAAAATCTCTTAGAAGCCCTCTTGCTAACTGACATCTCCGTGAGAATGCGAAGCTTGGTGCAAACGTGATGCAATATTTGCCATACCTAGTGTTTCTCTAGTAAACATATTGATTATATGCGTCTGCTTCCTTAGAGTTCGAGGTGGATCAAAATCAAATACCTATCGAGTACCTTAATTTCGCTGCATGTGCAGAATTTAACTGAAAATGCATAAAAGCGCGTCGCTGGGTCTTTTAAGAGCACGATGCTTCTCAGCACATCTGTGGTAAAGAATTTGAATTCAATAAACGTTGTCTTTTAAATATTCACTTAATGTAGTCCTCCGATAGTGTGGTGTCTAAGCGATTTCCCACCGCAGCCATGTACGTAACTTACCAAGGTATTTGTACCACTTTGACTGAAGTTGGCTCTGGCCCAAACTGATGATATTACTTTATATTATGCTACATTTGTAGATATTACTTGGACGATTATGGGCCCATATCTTTGGTGTAATAGGATCAACTTTGTAGAGTCGAAGTGTTCCTTTGTTCGGAATATTCTTTGCTTCCTTAACGATTTGGGGATTTCGCTCCGGTTTTTTACGTTATTTGTCACTGGATTTTACTAGCAGTAATACATATAATTTACTTTTATGAATCAATATAGCCAATTATTATACTTTAAAATTACGTTTATACTTAAAGCAATCTAATGTTATAATGTTTCAGTTTATAGTTGATTGATTTATATTTAAATTATCCTGTAACATTACAATGACACAATTGTTATTGTATTCAAATCAGATATGAATCTAACAAATCAAACATTATTAATATCCGTGAAACGTTGTTCTAGGTGGTACCTACACGACTTTTCTTTACACGGTACCTATACATACATAGATTAAGTCAATTAAATAAATAAAATTAACACCCATTTAGGATACGAATACTTCGTTTAATCTTATTTAAAGAAATATAAATATATCTCAATTAATTTAGTAATTTCTCAAAAGATCAAATATCAGCACCTCTATAATAATACGAATCGTCCTAGCTAAAACGAGAACTTTCGTCTATAAAATTTTTGATTGATCATTTCAATTTAGTAAAAGCCATTTCACTATCATAAAAACATCGAGTTAAATCTAATAACCAACAGGTTGATAAATTAGTACCAGACATGGTAATATAACAAATTTCCCCAGTCACCTGAGGTCAGAGCTGAGTTGAGTAATGCAATTAACGGTCAACCTTTTTTTAAACCTCAGCCACCCTGTCGGTTTTTTCACGTGGTTAATTACAGGACTACAATTTAGGTAAAGCTGTGACGTCAAGGAATGTTATTAATGTGTTATGTGGAGTTGGTTATAAAGGCAGGAAATGGGTAGGATTTAGGATGTATAATTAAGGTCCATGTCGCTTTATGGATTATGGGAATAGATGCGTTTCAATTTTTTTGAAGTGAAAACTTCTTTAGCGGCGTTGGGTATAAAATCTTAAGGTCGTTCCCTGAGCGAGTGACCTTGAGCATTCACACTTCTTTCCCGAACCACAGCTACCCGCCGCTTCTACAATACTTCGCAAATAATTCTTGCGCCACCTAACGCGCATCCGCGTGAACTGTTTCAAATACAAGTAAAATTCACAGAGTTCAGAAGTAACAGACATGGCATACAATTAAAATATTTTTTTATAGAAAAAAATTATAATGGTGCAAACACATAATTTTGGTCTTTACCAATTCAGAGTTAAATTATAGTCATATGGATGAATTTTATATTAAATTTTTAAAATGAATCAAAATTGATGGTACTCTGTAATGATCATCATTCGGTGATATTTTTATATTTCTTTAAAACTAGATACACAATCCCATTCAAATGTTCTACAAAAACTGTCGCCAAATGGTTTGAAGGACTTCTAGTTGAAATAAATATACATGAATGTAAATAAAACCTTAAATACACCAACTTTTATACACAAATACATAAACCTTTAATAGTCTAGTGCGACAGCGTAAAATATGTTAGTATATTCAACCAACTTAAAAAAGTGTGAGTGTTTTATAAAACCCCTAGGAATTGTATGCAATATCGAAGCTTTTTAAGAAACGCATAAAATACTTTTTTAAGAATTGTCATACATATTATGTTACCGGCAATGTATTAAATCCGGCATTGTATACGATTCTTAGAAAATGTATGTTATTCCGAGAAACGGTCGGAATGAAATAAATATTATTATATTCGTCACATTACTTACCTACAAGATGGCGCCGAGAAAAATTTTACATCTTTTTGTCATTGGTGTCATTTTCATGGTTTTTGGGGTACCTATTAACCAATATGAGATCAAAATTAAAATTCAAGATTGCGCCGACGATAATTTACATCTTTTTGTCATGGGTGTCATTTTCATGGTTTTTGGGGTAGGTTTTAACCAATGTGAGGTCAAAACTAAAATTCAAGATGGCGCCGACGAAAATTTTACATCTTTTTGTCATGGGTCTCATTTTCTTGGTTTTTGGGGTAGCTATTAACCAATATGAGGTCAAAATTAAAATTCAAGATGGCGCCGACGAAAATTTTACATCTTTTTGTCATGGGTGTCATTTTCAAGAATTCGACTATATAGCTTGTATTTGTTATTTTGTTTTAGTTTACTTTAAAGGAGAAAATTTCGCTTCCAAGGCCTTGTTTTATGTATCAAAAACAAGATCTATCACGAAAGAGAGAACAATAAAAACATATATACTGAAAGAAAAATTCCCCTTTAACAGTGTTTTAAAATTACCAAACAAAGGTTAATTTTATTTTTTTATCCATACAAATATAATAGAAATAAAAAATCAAATGGTATAAAAGAGTTATAAAAAGCTATTCAAACCAATATAAAAGTAAAAGTAATTGTAAACATTTTCGTGATTAAATACAACTTTTGAACTTGGGTTTTATTGTTTTCTTTATAAGGAGCCGTAAACTTCGAGCCATAAAAAATAATTTATTGTTGTAAACACTTTGTAATTTAGGGTCTTTAAGAATTTTTAAAAGCAATGAAGTGTAAGATTACATACATTATATTTTAATACAGCTATCCAATATGTAACCTAACCTTTGTGTATGTAAATAGGAATGTTATCGGTGCTTTCATCCTATTAACTAAATATTGAAAAGATAAATAGGTGACCTAAAAGACAAAAGGTGCAAAATCTGTGTAGCAATTTTTCACATCTCCATGAAATTGTATATTCAATGATTTTCCAGGCGTATTTTAGGTGAAAGTGATTTATTTGACTATATTACGCACCCTGGCCCGGCTTCAATGGCGTTACGTTGACAGCTTATGAGGTCCCTTATTTATGTTTGATTTATGTAGTGAGCAGAGATACGGCTGGTTTAGGTTTGTAACGGTGGAGCTCAATAAGTGTAAGAAAATTATCTTAGTTTTTCAGAGCAACAATATTCGTGTAAAAGTTGCCTATTCACGGCTCGATTTTCCAACTAACGCTGTGAAATACTAGGATATAAGGTTTCCCTTGACAGAGAGTCAAAGAAAGTCTATCATTTGGAATAATATTACACGTAGTCTGGACTAGCACGGGAATAACGGGATGTATGTGAGGTCCGTACTCCATATCAAGTACGAATATTTACCGTAATAAGTTTGTTATCATTGTGTATTATCGCTATATTGTCGACGAATATTTCCTGTAAGATTTTCATCATACTACAATTAAGTACATCATAATAATATCCATTTAATAACTTAATTCGTAGCTTATGACGCGATTGTTTCGTGGTATGTGTTTGCTAGTTCTCCAAGTAAATAATAATTACTATCTATACGTAGTTAAAAAATTATTGTATTGTCAATGGGTCAAAATCAAGTCTAAAGAAGTCGGTTACATACAAACATACACGTGAAAAAGGTCTACATTACTATGCATGCAAAAATGTTACTAAGAGAAGGTAACTCACAAAACCGTAACGTGGGAACTGGGAAAGGGGTCATAATATAAAATAATTGACACGTGAAGAATCCATAAATAAGCTTATATCGCAATAAAGAGTTTTGATGAACGAATTTACAATATTTTTATGAGTGGCTGAAAAATTCATACATAAAATTATGAGTGTCTAAATCCTAAACACACTTGGGTATTGTAAAAACAAATCGCTTAATGTGAGGTTTCGTCATGCAAATTCGAGGGATTTCCTGAGTCCAATGAAAGCTTTGTTGTAAAAATAATTGGGGTCGCATTGTCAGTGCTTCGCTGCTGTGGGTGGTACTTTCAATGTTTAATCTGTAAAGATTATATAATATTATTGTTTAAGAGCCTTTGTTTTATAGTAGTATTACATTATAGTGTAGTAGTATAATTACTATAGCTTACTATGTTACTAATAAAAGTATACATTATCTGTCACCAATATATTTACCTTCTCTTATTAAAATAGGTAAGCAGTATTTGCAAGTTAAATATATTTGTCTATACAATATAATTAAATAAGATATTCTTCAGACATCAATTTTGCATTGCATCCAATCTTATTAAACGCGGAAGAAGTAACGAGTGATGGATAGGTCATTGCACAGATGATTATTATAGTTAAACAATATTCATTTATTATATCGTCGCATGGTCATATAAATGCTTCATATTTATTACATCACGAAACAATTTTTCAGAAGCACAAAATTAACAAAAGAAATTTGGATAAAAGATAGCAGCCAACACTGTAATAAGAATATTAAATAACGTACACTTACATCACATATCCTTTCCCAGAAAATAAACGTCTTCGTTCACTTGGAAAATCTAAAAGCTTTTATTCAAGAGCCTTTAATTACACTCCAAAAGCGTCGCAAAGTACCTTCTCAGTCATTACAGATGCCGTGACGCGAGCTATAAAGCAGGAATATACTTCATGCAAATTATTTTACCTGTGGCAGTGCTTGCTATTAGTAATAATCGTATAAGTCGGAAAACGTGACTAAATATAGGCACCTGCTCCTCATATTGTATGGAGTATGCATGTAAGGCGTGCTATGTGAATGTCCGAACGACAGCAC
>CAJQZM010027788.1:0-17985 GCA_907164665.1 Colias nastes | reverse complement strand
TAATGGTCATAGTGCAATCTCCAGTGTATTAGATATAAGCTTCTTGGGCACACACACATGGATGTGTCGCCGCCATTACTAGGCTTCACTCAATGTTTAGGCGATATACCGTCCGCTCGGAGGAATTAACAAGGCTAGTTAATTGCTCCGAGACCGTCCGTCTTTTTTTATACGTCCATGAATTCGGCATTGTGCGCCACTGAGTCGCATTATTCTCTGTAATTGGAACTGTCAAAATTAAACGTTTCTTCAATGTCGTCGTTTATTGGGTGGAGCCAGACTTGCGCAACTAGGAACAAAAAAAAATTGTATGAAGTTTACATGGCAAATAATGGCGGATACTGTCTTCGCACTCTCTCAGTACAGTTTCTCTTTCTTCTCAAACTGTCACTCACTGACATTTCATGTCCGTTTGTTTTTGTTACGATTTCTTCAAATAATTTTTAAATTTTATAATTTGATCCATTAATTTCAGTCAATTGAATACTCAGGTCGTTTTATAAAAATGCCACCGAAAAAACGGTTTATAACTTGCGAAATCTGTGGTGATCGAGCCAGTCGCAGTGGTGGCGAAAAAAGGATGTTTATGGCTAAATTCCCTGGGGATGAGGCCCGGTAAGCATTGGATTAGATATTTTTAGTCATATATGTGAATATAATGGAGTATTCTAAGCGAAAAACGAATGTAATCTGGTATTTAAATTTTCATTATATTGTGTACTAGTGTGACGTACCTAACTATCAATAACTACGGGGATCAGGGGCAAAATTCTTTTGAGTATTTTGTTCTTCGAAAAATATCACTTTTTATAATGTATTTATCTAGAATAAAGCAAAATAATTGCTTTTTTTACTTGTATTTTTTTTTCTACAATCAATAGTTTTCTTCTAAAATGGGGTTTTTAGAACTACTAACGATTTCTGACTAAAACTGTAGTAAGGTAGGTACAGTAAAAACGCCACGTTTGTTCGTGAAAACCCAGTATAGCCTAACATGAAAAATGGAATGACATTTAAAAATATTTTACAGATGCAGGCAGTGGGTTAAGTATGTGGGTAAAGAAGATTTAATATATGTACCTATTGAGAAATTGCATACATTGAAATATGTGTGCGGTAATCATTTTGAGGACAGAGCTTTCAATAAGAAAAAGAATCGCTTAAAAAAGTCTGCAGTACCGTTGAAAAATTTAAATGCAGATCCACTCCCTGATGCAATGTTACTTGAATTTCCTTACCATATAAATTCAAATATTGATGATAAAAAGGAATCTGAAAAAAAAAATGACAATGAAGCAATACTCTCCCAGATTGAACCTATTGACAATTCAGGTATGTACTGTCTTTTAATTTCTATTATTTGGCAGCTGATCCTTTAAAAATCTTATTGGTTTTTACCCGACTGCACCAGAAGGAGGGTTATGTTTTTCGAGAGTATGCATGTATTGTATAATTGTTTTGCACGCTTTGTAACCTGAACAGCTTGTTGGATTTTAGCTAGAGAGGTGACGTTAGATTCGTATATGCTGTGAGAGTGACACTGGGTATATAAAAATAAAATAAAAAACAAAATTGGTGGATTTATAGCGCCAAATTCAATTGGCACAGAAACGCAGTCGGGTTTTTAAGTTTTTTTAACGCGTGTTACAATTTTCGTTCTATTTTAATGCTTTGATTTCCAGAATTGAATATGCCGAGTCAGCAGCTGGTGGCTCAAGGGCTAAGCAATCTATCACGAAAAAGAAAAAGGTCACCTAGCTCAGGTAAATGTGGTTTAAATGATGATAAATTTTAGTTAAATTTCATCGGTTAAAAATGGTCACATGATAACAAAGAACCTGCACAAATGCCTGAAAAATCCCGATGAAAAGTCTTTTTTACTTGTAAAATGTGGAAATCAGAAGAGAACTTTTGGATGGATATAATATAATAAATGATATACTAAATATTTTAACAACTTTTAAGAAATTTTATTACCTTATTTAAAAAAAGGGCGTTTTCAATTCAACATGTTTTGTGTACCTAATATTATTGTAACATCATTCCATTAGGGCTTGCAAACCAATATACAAAATTTTTGAGGTGTCTGTATGTTTGTTTGCATGTTGGTCCACGCATATCGATTTTGATTCTTTATTATATTTGCTTACATATCTTAGGGAACAGTGCAAGTTCAAATTCGGTTAAGAAGTTTTCAAGAAATATTTTATTTACATTTGCAGAAACATCTTCTTCGGGACAGCAACACTTAATTGACCATGATTATTGTATACAAAAAGAAGTCCTTCAATCGTATAAAGAAAAGAAAATATCTGGCTCAGGTAAATATTTACAAGGTTACAATTAAAAAGCTAAACAAAGAAATATTTAATTCATGCGCCGGTAGCGTCATCTAGCAAATATATCACAATTTGTGTGTTCAAAACAACTTAGTAGTAGTGTTCAAAACAATAATATGTATCGTATGGCCGCTACCATACGATTTAACTTCAATTTTAGGTAAATTATGAACAGAGTTAAATAATTAGAAGCTATTTTCATGTCCATGGATTGATTTTGATAGCTAAATAAACATTTTAATTTATTTTTTTAATTACAGATTTAGAAGTCACACCGCGAAAAAGAAAATTGATTAAAAGAATACATTTGTTAAAACGTAAAATTAAATTCTTGCGAGAAGGAAATATAATGCCACGTATCAAGTCATTGGCATTGAAAACATTGATAAAGGCATATATACGCAACCATGGCAGAAAACCTCAGGGAAAACGGTGGACACCTTTGGAAAAAGCCTTGGCTATTGCTATATATAAAAAATCTCCTCGCGTTTTTAGACATTTACAACATTTAATGGAATTACCAAGCATCAGAACTCTGCAATCTCTTCTTCAAAGCATAGAATTGGAGCCAGGAATCAGCCAAACTATCATGGATCATTTGAAGAAGAAAACTGCAAAATTAAATGAAAAAGATAGGGTGTGCGCATTGCTCTTCGATGAAATAGCTTTGAAGAAGCGTCTAATCTTCAATTCCAGGACAGATAAAGTAGTGGGGTTTGTAGACCTAGGCGAAAATCAGTACAGATCTTCAGAAACAGCTGATCATGCTTTAGTTTTTATGCTTCAAGGTCTCCATAAAAAACTAAAGCAACCAATAGCATACTATTTCGTGAAAGGGACTATCTCATCGCAAAGCCTCGCTGTTCTTATCAAAGATATTATCAAGGCTGTAAATGACAGTGGTTTTACTGTGATTACCACAGTATGTGATCAAGGGCCCACAAATATTGGCAGTTTAAATTTACTAAAGGAGTGGTGTGGCAATCCAGCAACGTCCAACTATTTCATGGTAGATGATGAGAAAATTTTTATAATGTTTGACATTCCTCATCTTTTTAAATCTTTGCGAAACAATTTTCATAGTGGGGGAGTAATAGAATATGACGGGAAAAAAGGGCAGTGGTCTCATCTGCAACAGGCGGCAGAAAAAAATACAAGCACTCTACATTTTCAAAAATTAACAGCCCTTCACGTTAATCCTACATTTAAATCTAAAATGAAGGTCAAGCTGGCAGCTCAAGCGCTAAGTAACACCGTCGCTGCTATCTTAAAACTCATGGCCGAGAAGTACGGCGGCGATGAAGTGAAATCTCAAGAAGTTTTAGAGACTGCACAAATTGTAGAAGACCTTGATCGGCTTTTTGATTGCACCAATGGTCCCTCATCCAAAAAAGACATAAAAAAAAATCAAAGAGAAAATGTTTCCAAAAAGTCAAATCATGTTGGATTGTGGAGACATTTTAAAAAAATTATGAGTAAGCTGCATTTTAAAAAAAAAGATAGCTTTCTACGACTAAAGAACGTAAGATGCACCCAGGGATACGTTACTTCACTGTCTTCCTTAGAAGATATATGGAAGTATGTGGACTCGAAAGGCTTCAAGTACTTAAATCTTCGTCAGCTAAATCAGGATAGCTTAGAAAACCTTTTTGGAATGATTCGACAACATTGTCCGACGAACCATTTCCCAACATGTTATCATTTCACAGCCGCTTTAAAGTCCAATATTTTGACAAATTTAAGTACACCTGTTGGTAAAGGAACAAACTGCGAAGTGGATGAAAACGAAGCAATTATTGACTTCGAAGATTTTTTTCAACATGTTGAAAAAAACGAAGCGATTCAAGTTGAAAATTATTCTCCAGTAGTAGTATTACAAGAAAAGGATCTACAATTGCCTGAAAGTGCTAATGCTTCTGTTCTTCAAATTCCTGAAAACCCGCACTTTCCAGATGATCATTTAGATTTTTTAGAGATTAATGATGTAGAATTGTTAGAGATCGAAAACAGATTGTTCGAATCATTTGAAAAACAACCTACTGTGTATGTCGCGGGTTATTTGGCTTCGGTGATACTAAAAAAAATCAGGTGGCAATGCGAGAAATGCATGCTAAGTTTAAAAATTGAAAACCTAGAGCAATGTGATACACCAATTTACAGCTACATAAAACTTCGTGAGTGGTGGCAAGACAAAAAAAGTCTTACGTATCCCACAATAAATTTATGCAAGCTAGTTGAATCAGCTACATCATTGTTTGAAGCTCAAGTTAAGCCAATCCTTCATGAAAGACATATTTCTCAGCAAGCCGTCACGATGATATTATCGAAATGTGACAATTTGCTATGGATCTGTAATGACCACAAAGATCGTCTGCTTCATTTATTGCTTGTTCGTCTGTGCCATCTTTTGATTCGAAATGAATGCAATCGCACAAATCTTTCCTTCGCAAAGGCTGAGGAATCAATTGCAGACACTGTGAAAAAAGCACAGCAGCAGGGCATCGCAAAATCATAAATGTTTTCTTTTGTTTTCAATAAATTGTTATTACTAAAAGCAGAAAGTTTTTATCTCGAGTCTATTATTTAAGTCCAATCTTGTACTGATTAGTTATTTTATTGCTTGTTTACCACTAAACTAGATTGGACTCCTAAATATGGACTCGATCTTAACCTTATGACGTGGAGTAAGTAATAAAACAATATGGGGCCTAATTTCTAACCTGTACATATTATATTTTATCGATATCGATAAAAATATATTTATCGATATCGTTACTACACTATACAGCCTGTTAGGTTGGTACTCTGTTCAGTTTGACGTCTCTGACGTTTATGTTGGTATTGGAGTGCCATGTAAATTGAATCTATAGGTATTCTATTATCTATAAAGAAAGTCCCGTCTCTTAAAACGTAGTGATTATATTCTCTTTGGGTGGAGCCATTATTTAAGAGAAGAAGAGGAAGAAAGTGAAATAAACATTTAAAATTATAAATAAATCGTTACCTTTAGCTCAAGTAATACATCAAATATATCCATGATCTAATAAGAATAAGAAAAAATTGTATTTATCGTCAGCGAGTTCGCAACTTTTGCTTTATGATGCAAACAGTTATGATTTGAAAAAGTCCTACAAATGTTACGACGGTGTTCTACGAGATGTTTCTTGGAGTGACGATAGTAAATATTTATTACAGGTAATTTTAGATCGCACTGGTAAAGAAAGCTCAGTTGCATAATTCGAATCTAAATTAACCAAAATCCAATTCCTGTGCATAACAACAGTGAGATAAATCATTAAATAATTATAAAATTTCAGAAAATCGTGGAACGACTGTCTTTCGTTACTAACACAATTACTAACTTGATTGCAATCTTAATAAATGGCACAAATCTTACTATGAATTATGATAAAATATAAACTTGACTGGAGTTAGTACTTCTACAAGGCCTTTGATAAAACTCCAAAGGCCTTGTAGAAGTACTAACTCCAGCTGAGCATGAAGTGCGTAGCTTACAACACATACCAGTCAAAGATTCTTGGTCAGCAAGTTTCCACAGAGATGGTCACCGAAATGTTGCTATTGGTACAAAGAATGGTGAAGTCATGATATGGGATACAAAAAATAAAGGAGTCACAAAAGCGTTCCCTACACCACCCACTCCATCTTGTGTTAATTATATTATAACACAAGATGGAGTGGGTTGATGGTGGGATGAAGCTACAACTCTAAAAATACAAGTCTAGCTGCATCAATGCAAAATGGAGATACAGTTATTTACGGCCTTGTCTCCAATATACCAGTTTGTACTGTTAAACTGAATTGCTCTAAAAGTATTTCTGCAATGAAGTTCCATCATGAGTCAAGATCATCCTTAGGATTGGCTACAGATGAAGGTCATGTAATATTAAGAGATATAACTACAAATAAGGATAAAGCACTCTTTGAGAACATACACGCATCCCCCGTCAGTGATTTTACATTTTCCCTCATCAATAGGGATGTTATGCTGTCATCTGGTTATGACAAAGTAATGCATGTCTATGATACAAGACTACAAAATGTAGTGTCTACAATAAAAACCTCATATGCACTAACATCGCTGGCGATCAATACAGAAAATCATAGTGCAACATGATTTTCTGTATTGATCGCCAGCGCTTTTGGTATGAAAAATGGCTATGTTATTATCTATGATTTGAGAGATCTGACCATGCCATTTAAAATATTAAAAGGTCATGAAGAAGAAGTGAGAAAAGTGGCTTTCCAACCGCATAGAAAGAAAACGTTATCAACAGAATTGAGTATGAATGAAAGAGTTGAATGCAATAGTCCTTTGAAGGTTCAGTCACCTGTTCGGAGTAGGAACTCAGATTTGTTTTATGTTAACAACACAAAACAAATCTGAGTTCCTACTCCGAACAGGTGAGGTATCGCCAACTATGCTGAGAAGAATATAAACAAAGCTTCCACACCATTGAGCAGTCGAGGTGTTGATAATAATATTGTTTTCCCTTCACCCTTAGTCATAAATGGAGTACCAGATGATGGAAGAACCTCAAATACTAACATAAGGCAAGCTAACTTACAACCTCTAGGTATAGATAATAAGACTGTTGAAGAGCTAAAGGATTTCATTAAACTATCACTATCATATTTTGCTGACGATAATAGAAGGTATTTTCTAAGCACCATGATGGAACTAACAAAGCAAAAGCTGTATCTTGAAAAGCAGTTGGCCATGAGCAATCAAATAGATACATTGGTTCAAAACCAAAATGCACTAATTGAAGCTAACAGAAAGCTAGTTCTACAGGTAGATCAGTTGAAATCTTATCAAAACTCATTTTAAGTTTTATGTAACAAAATCGAATTTACAAATATTACAAAATTTTTAAATTTAGACTAAAATGTTCATAAGAATCTCTTAGGTATTTTTTAATGAATTGTATCTAATGAATTGCCAGTAAATTATTGCCCCAAATAATGATAGTATTTATAGTTAAACTAGCGTTTCGTCCAGGCTTCGCCCGTGGTACCTACATGTTTACGTTTTTTTTCATAAAAACTATCCTATCTCTCAAGTTGGATCGAACTGCACATGGTGTGCGAATTTTATTAAAATCGGTTAAGTGGTTTAGGAGTCCAATGAGGACAAACATTGTGACACGAGATTTATATATATTAAGATAAGATGAATGCACATCAATTATTATACCTAGAAAAAACCAGATCCATCTAAAAAAATGTTATTTTATGATAATTGGGATGATGGTTACATTATGTGTGAATTTTATTACGTGATTTTTTCAATATTATTTTGTATTTTAGTTTGTGCCATTTTAAAAGTGATATAATTAAGTACTCGAATGTTATCTGCAAGCTGTGAAATTGCATTTGTATTATTAATAATAAAAATGTGGTAGCATGTTATTTATTGTTTTATTTACTAGACCTGGAATATCCTTACCTAATGAGGAGAAGATTGCTAATCTTCCACAATCCACTTAAAAAAGGAATTTTCACTTTATACTGGATTCTGGTAAGATTAAGTATTAACTATAGTCCTTTTCACCTATGATGATTCCTGTGACACTTCATTGTGTTCCGAATTACGTATTTTATGTTTTAAAAGCAAAAATAATTTTAATGCATAATATTTTTATTTTAAGGCGGCATTATTACCAAAAATATAAAAATGAAACATCTTAAGCTACTAAAACAAAAACAGTATTGTTTAGTTTAATATAACGAAAAATAAAATAAAATAACACAAAAAAATAATACCCACGCAATTCGTGTACATGAAATGGGACGTTGAAAAATTATAGAGTTGGAAAATCATATAATCGACGCCCATCTTGTGATCGTTTGTCAATCGCGTCAATCGTCTGTACGAGTCCGTCAGCCTTTTATACAAGTTGCATTTTTATATTGATACTTTACGTGGTATTCTGTTATTATATTACTAATTGTTATTGTTCACTTTTTGTCGCTGTTGTTTGATAAGATTCCTTAGTTAATTGTTGGCGAAATGCCGAAATAACTAATTTTGGTCCTTTATTCAAATCGATTTCATTTCCATATAAAATATTATCGATTATCGGAAACAATTGATACGATTTCAGTAAAGGCCTCAGAGCAATAAACCTATAGAGTACTTGTATCGAGCGTATACAATTTACATATATTTGTTTCTCTCTATCTAAAGAAAACGTCGTATGAAAGAATGAGATAGCTATAGACAACAAGCTACGTTTCAACATAGTCATGGCACCATTTTTACTATAGGTACGTATATAGATAGATAGAAGGTGATAGTGATGGGATGTGCTTCAATCGATAAAATCGTGAATGCATTTTGCATTTACGGTTTCGTGAAATAATAAATAAAAAAAAAAACAAAACTAATAATTAATTTCAGTTGAATACATTATTTGTTTAATCCTACGAATATAATAAATGCGAAATTATGCGAGAATGGATGTTACTCTTTCACTGCGAACCGATTACAATGAAATTTTGTACATACACACATAGGATAGGTTTTATCCCGGAAATCCCACGTGAACGGGAACTGTGCGGGATTTTCTTTAAAAACGCGGGCGGAAAGCTAGTATATTATAAAAGAAATTTTAAAACTTGAAATGTAAAATTTAAAATAAAGATGGAAATGATGATAAAGTTAAAGGAGTGAGGAGAAAGGCACAGTCAGCATGAAGGAATCATGCAGCATTTTAACAAGTTAATAAAAGGACAGTCTTAAAGAAAACATTTTCCTTACATCCTACTAATAAAGCGAAAGTTTGTGAGGATGGATGTTTGTTACTCTTTCACGCGAATACTACTGAACCGATTACAATGAAATTTGGAAAAATTACTTTTGATCCCGTAAATCCCACAGGAATGGGAACTACGCGGGTTTTTCTTTGAAAACGCATGTATATTAAGTATGTATTTCAATAGTAGTTTCTCATCTATGAGAACTGTCATTTAATCAACCGTTTAATTTTCACATATGTAGTTACGCATTTAAAGTAACTTATGTGTAAAAAAATTTCAAAATAAAAATTCACTCTCTTTAATCAAATGTATTTATTATCTACAGGAACAAAAAAAAAACGTAAGCGTAAGATTGCACAATTCTTCTAGAGTATCCATCTTGATAACACGCAGGCTCGAAATGCAGTGAACACAATCTAGCAAATTGTGGCGGCGCGCGTCCAATCTACTCATGTCTCATGTTTTATACCCATTTTTCATTTTTTATTTAGCTCTGGAAATCTAAAACAAAATGAATTTATTAATAATCTAAAAGAGAAATTAATAAACAACAAACTAAAACTAAAACACATAGTTAAGTCAAATAAAACAACCACGTGGTATTTTTTATTTTCCTGCGGTAAAAAATTTACATCTATTATTTGCAACAACAACTACATATAAATCTGATATAAGAAACAAAATAAATAAATCAACGTTAATATGAAATAGATTTTTTGTCATAAATCGATAATATACGCTAGATGTGTTACAACACTACGGTGGTAAACAAAATGCCAAACGTGATAATATTGTGACATTTTTTAAAAATTATTTAATTCTTTTGTATTCCACAACCCCATAAAGTGGGTAAATGTTACAGTTACAACATAAAATTACAAAAAAGCGCTTGATAAAACCTTCAAATAGGTTTAAAACATAAATATTTATCGATTTGCTGAAAATCACTTACCGATGGAAAGATATTTTTTCATTGTTTTTATCCAAAACTCCCATTCGACTAGTGATAGCCGGTAGCTAAACATACAATAGTCATTTTAGCACACTGACAAATAAAAAGAAACACTATACACTTTATATTTTCTAAATATTTCGTTAAAAACACTTGACGCACTGAGCCCACCAGCTGGTTGGAAAACAAACTGACTGCCGGCGCGCTACGTTTGAAGACAGTGCAGATACTCTATCGCTATCTCAATCTGGCTTATGCTGTTATTGACTAAGAGTAAGTAGATTAGAAAATATGTATTTTGTTCTGTCTCAATATAAGAACTCTATAGGTTTATTGCTCTGAGGTAAAGGCAATCTCTACACGTGTCAACAATCGATATGTCACAGGAATCATCTTAGGTGAAAAGGACTATAAATTTGCTGTTACCATATTGTCAACTATCTTAATATATTTTATCGTAGTGTAGAATAGGCATAGCAAAATTCGATTTCAATTTTTCGTTTACCAAGAATGTTTGTCGCTGTTAAAATACTTAAACAGTATCAGCATTCTGAGCAGTTATTGTACAAATCCAGCGGTAGTCTACTAATGATTTACAAATCAGTAAAGCCGTTCAAACGAGATTTTAGATTTTACAGTGGGTATATAGAGAAACAAGATAAATTGAACGGAATTTTATTTAGTACGTTGATTCGTGGTTGATTCCATGCAAAATCTGGCAATTTTTTTTTTCAATATTACTAAGTGCAACACCGAAACTTTATTGTCATAATCAAATGTCAGTATCGGTGGATTTTTAAATTCGGTTACTATATATTTTAAAGTCGTAAAAATGGGTGAAATGGGAGTTAATAACTTATTTGAATCGCAAACAATTATTGCCGATCACAAAGATTTAATTCATGATGTTGCGTATGACTTTTACGGAGAAAGAATGGCGACTTGCTCCAGCGACCAATATGTAAAGGTAGGTTAAGTTGTTATTTATAATTAACAATCTATCAACACTAGCTGAAATAAAGAAGGATTAACATATTATAAAAGTGCACATTATCAGCCAAATATATAAGAAATACATTGATAGTTTCTGCACGTTAATTTTAAAGCCGAATGTTTCGTAAACAAAGCACTGAAATTTTCGTTTCCATTCTAACTGGGTACTTGAAATATTCACAGCTATATTACAATTATTAAATTAACGTCTTCCAAGTTCTCTATTTATATTTTATAGTTTATTTATAATATCCAGTTGGTTAAATAATGTTCTTAGGTCTGGGATTCTGATGGCGAAGGTGGTTGGAAGCTCACGGCAAGCTGGAAAGCGCACCACGGTTCGGTGTGGAAGGTCACTTGGGCGCACCCTGAGTTCGGGCAAGTGCTGGCCACATGCTCCTTTGATAGAACAGCCGCAATTTGGGAAGAAGTTGGTATGCTTCCTTTTTTCTATTCATGTTTATGTATTAGTAGTTGTTTATGTAGTAAGAGAAGCTTGGTAAAACTAATATTAGAGTTGATAAATAAAAGTACTACAATATTCTGATTGTGGATGGAAAACAAGAGTTGCTTCTAGGTATAAAAATGTATAAATATTCAATAGGCATAAGTATGAATGTCAATAATATTCCTTAAAATCATCAAATACTAATCTCATTCTTTTAAATTACTTATTACTAACTTGCTGTGCCCCGTGGTTTCACCCGCGTGGCTCTGCTCCTGTTGGTCTTAGCGTGATGATATATTAAATTAAAGCCATCCTCAATAAATGGGCTATCTAACACCAAAAGAATTTTTCAAATCGGACCAGTAGTTCCTGAGATTAATGCGTTCAAACAAACAAACTCTTCAGCTTTATAATATTAGTATAGATAAGTAATATTCATTTTCTTTTGCTTGTTTCTTTATAAAAATAACATCACCAATTCTAGTATTATTTTGTAAGGTGACACAACGTCAAGTGGTGCAGAAAAAGGCCTCCGAACCTGGGTAAAACGATCAAACCTGGTTGACTCGAGGACATCAGTGACGGATGTTAAGTTTGGACCAAAGCACTTAGGGCTTCAACTAGTCACTTGCTCAGCGGATGGTATTATTAGGTAACTCTAGTTTTTAGTTTTTAGTTTTAATTAGAAAATGACTTTTTAATAAACTTAGCATTGTACATATTGATTTTTTTTAATATTGGGGCAAAATTTATAATCACTGAGAAATATGTAAAAAAGAAAATCACTGTTAGACTTAATTCTTAATTCTACAATCTACACATTTCTACTATTATACACAACCTATTCATATTGCTCTTTAGTTAAAAGCACAGAATACATAATAGTAGCTAAACGCTACAGAACGGACACTCTCCGCCTCCCGCCAAAATTAAACACTTACCTCACCCCGCACGATCAGGCTATAAGATGGCCCGCATTTTTCTGCAAGGACGATACGCAACGAAGATTGACAACATTAATCAAATTGACTTAAAGTAATTTTATTAATTTGGATTTGTGATTATCGTTTTTCGTAGAAAATGGTTAGATATTGTGCTGTTTACGGATGTATTTCATCAGAAAAACGCGAATTTCTTTACGCTAGTCACAAAATATGTGCCAACCATAAAGCGTTAACACACACATTTGCAGTCTCTACAGTGTGGCTGTCAAAACGATAATTTTGTATGGAGTGTCCGGGGTGTGGTTAAAAGCTTAATTCTTTGCTTTTCTGTTATGCTAATATATGTTTTTATGAAAATAAATCCAAATATCTGTTTATGTCATACAAGATAGATATTTTTCAATATCATTAGATATGAAACCCAACAAAATTTGGTAACAACAATTCTCAATGATCAATACTATTTCAGAATATATGAAGCTCCCGATGTAATGAATTTAGCACAGTGGACCCTACAGCATGAAATACCCACTAAAGTGTCCATCAGCTGTCTCTCCTGGAATCCATCACTATCAAGGTAAAATATACAGGGTGTCCCAAAAAGTAGTGATGAACGGAAGCTGGGAGGTAGAGGACCTAGAGGGCTATCTGAATCACCCCCATGTATGTTATGCGATTTTTCGTATTTTCGGAGTTATGACATTTTTTTTCAATTTTTCATCTATCGCTGAGTACGATGAGATTTTTATTTATGGTGACATGAATTATTGCGCTAGATGCTTGATTTTTTTTGTGTGCTAAGCTGAAAGATAGGCCAATTCAGTATGGTAACATTTACTATCGTTAGATCTTCGAATGGAATAAAAAAAAGAATTAAATGCCAAGAAAGATAAAATTACCCATTATGTTCACAACTTCAAGGGCCCATAAAAAAATAAAATCACATAAAAAAAGTTTCCTATTTGGCTTTTAAAAACTTGCTCTATCTATCAGGTAGCTACCCTGAAAATTTCATTTTATTATTCAGAAGGCTTCAATCGAAAAATTTAAATCTAAATGTGGTAAGTGCAAAAATTTTATTAACATGATGATCATATAAACCAATAAATAGGTGTTTAATTACCAGAAATTTTTAAAATAACCCCGCTGTTGCTCAATGTAAGTGCGACATCACCGTAAAAAGTTGTCTTTTAAATTTCTAAATGCCCTTTTATCATTTTTATGGTTTCTTCTGCTACTATGAATTTCCGGGCTATTTCGTCCAAATTGTGGCATTCTCTCAAGTAGCCGAGGTCTTTTTAGTATCCCCATTGAAACAAATCAATGGGGTTTAGGTCGAGGGACCGTGGAGGCCAGGCTTTAAGGCAGGCGTCACCGGCGCATGCGCAGGCTGCAACGACCAATCCATCTTTCAGGGTATCTTTGCCCTTTAGCCTGGCCTCCACGGTCCCCGGACATTTTTTCCCCTATTGATTTTTTTCCGTGGGGATACTACAAAGACGAGAGACTGCCACAATTTGGACGAAATAACCTGGAAATTCATAGTAGCAAAAGAAACCATTAAAAATGATAAAAGGGCATTCAGACATTTTAAAGACAACTTTTTACGGTGATGTCGCACTTGCACTGAGCAACAGAGGGGTCATTTAAAAAATTTCTGGTAATTAAACACGTTGTTATTGGTTTTAATTTGTTTTAATGATCATCATGTTAATTCAATTTTTGCACTTACCACACTTAGATTTCAATTTTTCGATTGAAGCCTTCTGAATAATAAAATGAAATTTTCAGGGTAGCTACCTGATAGATAGAGCAAGTTTTTAAAAGCCAAATGGGAAACTTTTTTTATGTGATTTAATTTTTTACGGGCCCTTGAAGTGGTGAACATACTGGGTAATTTTATCTTTCTTGGCATTTAATTATTTTTTTTATTCCATTCAAAGATCTAACGATAGTAAATGTTACCAAACTGAATTGGCCTATCTTTCAGCTTAGCAAACAAAAAAATATCAAGCATCTAGCGCAATAATTCACGTCACCATGAGTGAAAATATCATCGTACTCGGCGATAGGTGAAAAATTGAAAAAAACGTCATAACTCCGAAAATACGAAAAATCGCATAACATACATGGGGGTGATTCGGATAGCCCTCTAGGTTCTCTACCTCCCAGCTTCCGTTCATCACTACTTTTTGGGACACCCTGTATAAGACCACAATCCAGTTTAAAAGAATATTTAACTCTGATTTAAAAAAAAAGCTTTAGTCAATAGAATGCAACATAAGAAAATATACAATATACATTTTTTTTTAAACTGGACGAACCAATAAACATACCCTACTTATTGCTTGTATAGATATATCTTAAAAAAATACGAAACCAATGTAGAAAATGTTTTTTCCAAGCAATTTTTTCAGTGATGTTATTAATTTATTATTATTTTTTGAACTGTGTAATATTTTTAATTTATAGTATGTGCGTATTTAGATTTTATATTAATTTAATTTATTTGCAGAGTAAATTCCAATCCACCAATGATAGCCGTGGGTAGCGACGAGCCAAATGTCGCCAACGCGAACTCACAAAGCGATAAAACTTGCAATGGAAAAGTTTTTATATATGAGTAAGTTTTACTTTTCAAAATTTTTGCTTTAATATTGTTGTAAAATATATTTTCAATAATATATGTGTGAGTATGATTTTGGGAAATGTATCAAAATGATTATTGATTAACTCAAACTCAACTTATTTATTCAATTAGACTTCTTCTAGATGTACTTTTGATGATAAGAAACTCGTCATAGTTTTACCATTTACCATTAAGAAACTACTTTCCGAATGGGTATTCGGAAAGTAGTTTCTACAAACTCTGTAGTTACTCTTTTAAAATCATGGCAATTCTGCTATGATGCTCTCTTTTGCTTGTGAATTCGTCGGCGAGTGAAACCACGCTGCGTAGTTAGTATAATATAAAATGTCTCACAGATACAGTGAAGCCTCCCGCCGTTGGACACGCACGGAATGTCTCTCGTCTGTTGTAGAGCCTGTCAACGATTTGGCCTTTGCACCAAACCTCGGACGTTCCTTCCATTTGCTAGCCGTTGCTACTAAGGATGTTCGGATTATTAAAATTGAACCTCTACCGTGAGTATGCTTATTTTAATTTATTGAATGGTTATTTTCATTTTTTTCATAGTTGTATTTATTTTAAAAAGTAATTTATATGCTAAAAGATTGTAATAAAAATGTCTATTTATTTTCTTTTGTTTACATTTCGATAAAAATAACTATTTTATTATTTATTATTAGAGTGACTCGCATAATTTTGAAAATATTATTATATAAGAACTTCGTCGTAATTAGAATTTTAATAGTTTGGCGATATTTACCTTTCTTACTACTATGTGACGTAATTTCTGAATCTCCTTGTTTACCAAAAAATGGGGGTATTATGAAAAAAAAATTCTGTTCAGTGAGTCATCGAGCAACAGCAACGGGTGCGGGGTTCGATTCCGTAGCGAAGTACTCGCCGCGTTCGAGGACCACAACTCGTGCGTGTGGCGCGTGTCGTGGAACGTCACCGGCACACTCTTGGCCTCTTCCGGGGATGATTGTTGCGTGCGACTTTGGAAAAGTAAGGAAAAATGTTGTTTTTTTTTTTTAGTTTTTGCAGCATTAGTGCGAATGTGGTTTTTTTAGGTCAATATTTTTTTCCAATATACATAATTTTTAATTTCTCTAACTGATTGACGAACATTAAGATCAATGTTAATAATTTATTTCTATTTGATGTACTAACATAATTTAGTTTTGATTTCGTATCTAGATAGAATCTATGCTTAGGCGCCTTTGAGCAGAGGATTCTCTTATCTCCAAACGATCCGCTAGCTTGTTTGCGCACTCTATTTAAAAAAATAAGGTTATGTGGTGAATTATGTGATAATATGCAAATAATTGTTCCAGTGCAATACCTGAACCAGTGGCGCTGTGTGGCCGTGTTCAAGAGCGAGGCTGGTGGTGGGGAGTCCCCAGCTCGACCCCGACCGCGCACAACATACACGCGCCTTGCTGCCATCACCAATCCCACGCACATGCCCCACCATTGATCACCACCACTTACTGGTGAGTTTGTCTTACCTTACCTACTTTTTTGTATTGTTCAATTGCTTTTATATGTTTTGTTTTTGTATTCTGTGAATAAACGTTTATCTATGTTACCGCCATGTCACCATTTCCTTTGGTTCCCACCAGCTCCACACACATTTCCCACAGCCAAAAAAAGTTCTCCACTGACTTTCACGTCAAAAGATTTAAACATCTCTAGCAACATTGTTGATCGACAAATATTTACCATTAATACGGCGTTAATAGTAGTCGGTTGTGTGTAATATTAAAACTTGGTATGTTATCAATATAAATAAGCATTAAAAACATTTTTTAGTAATTGCTTGCAGATATGGTATACATACATGAAACGGAACTGAATAGGTCCTTCGAGTCGGATGTACACCAGCGACCAACTTTATTGATCTTATGGTTTTCATTTTATAGCGATTCAGAAATATTTATTATTTATTGAATAACGAATAAAATACTTAATCACGTCATCACTCTTATTATTTACCAATTCAAATTTCGAATCAAGAATATTTTCCAAATTTATTCGCTTAAAATTACATACAAATTAACACAAAGATTTCAGTAAAAATCTTAAAAAATAAGCACATCGAAAAGTTAAGTTTGAATGTATTAAAAATCATCATTTGATCGGTGCTGTCCGTCGGAGACGTTGCGTATATGTATCCTTTGTTATAGGCCTATTTGAATACCAACCCACCTGCAAGTTAAAATAAAATAATTTATAACACATACACGATACTTAAAAAATACACAAAAATGTACAAAACGAAATTAAAGATAGGAGAAATCTTAAATCTAGATCTACGCTAAAACTTGGCTAATAAGCATGTGTAATGGCCACATTTGAAATATTTTTCCTTTGGCCATTCTCTATTTTAAAATGGCTAATAAAATGATGATAAAACACAACTATATTGAACACTCACAGGCATCGCTCTCTCGCTTTTGCATTGGCTGTTCGACGACGAATGAGGGCTTATAATGTTCCTGTAACAATCAATTCTTAGAACTAAAATAATCTATACTAACATTATAAAGTCGAGGAGTTTGTTTGTTTGTTTGAACGCGCTAATCTCAGGAACTACTGGTCAGATTTGAAAAATTCTTTCGGTGTTAGATAGCCCATTCATCGAGGAAGGCTATAGGCTATATAATATATAGTATATATCATTACCCTAAGACCAATAGGAGCGGAGCCACGCGGGCGAAACCGCGGAGCGCAGCTAGTATTAAATAAGAAGATTTATAGAAAAAAGCATTAAAAAAATTGAAAAAAAAAAGTATGAATGAGTCACCGTTTTATATTGTTTATTTCTGAAATAATAGAAAAAATAATAAAATTCTACTGACCCCAAAGAAGCCCGTTTAATAGTAGTTGCGTTGCTC